>VOPJ01007290.1:0-17225 GCA_014673585.1 Semibalanus balanoides
AAGAATCAGTGATTAGTTATGTCAAATTTGGCGGCGCTACGCGCCGCCGTTTTTTCGCTATCTTGAAAAAACATGTGGGGGTGTTCAAACACCCCCCAGTGGGGCGCGGGTTAAATAACTTTTAACAAATGCTGCGCATCTTTCTGAAACTTATAGTAGCTGAGTTTACAACAATTATACGTATCCTATAAAATTGTGTTGAAATTGGTCAAGACTTATTGGAGCTAGTGACGTTTTGATGACGTCATGTTCGTTAAAAAACGTTTTTGTTTTGTTTAATCATAGAAATTTTCATCCAAAATGCAAACAAAAAAACAGACAAGACGTAAAGTAACATTTACTTAATATGGCTAATTCGGATTACAAAAATGCCCAACAAAAGTCAAAGGAATGTTGTTGTTTATTGTAATTCCTAACAAAAACAAAATATTCAAAGACAAATGAAACAGCGAAAAACATGTGAAAGAACTTATCAAATACAATAACAAAACCAATTTCCAAAGCAATACCTCTATTTTTGATTGAGGGATTCTTTCCTAAGTGTAAGAAACTTATGACATCTTTTTTAAATTCACTTTTTTGACTTTTGTACCAGATATGAGCAAAAAAGTACCTTTTCTGTTATCAAGAGCCAAAACTGGTATAGGAACATGCCTTTTAATTTGCATTTATCATATTCTAATGTTGAGGTTTTCTGATCGCTACCCTGAACGTGATCGAGTCGAGATGCTAATTCTGATTGCCTATAGCAATTAGCATCGATGGTGACGATTTCCGTGACCTAAGAGGTCATTAACTAACCCAGAACATAAAAATATAAATGGGCAGATAGCTAATTCAATGACCAACAATTTGACGCTAGCCAAATCTCTTTGTTATCATAACTTTAATAACTGCGACGACCTGAGCAGAATCGCTTTTTTAGGATGAAGTCGATTTCGAGTCATTCACTTGACCTTGAAGGTCACCCGTTGACCTGAAACCCCAAAAATATACACCTCGGATTCCTCACATGACAGGCAACATGCTTTTTTCCGCGTTGCTCTATGTTGCTTGGTTTGGAAGTTAACATGGGCCTGTCAGGCCTTCCCCCGGTAGGGCGAATGTGAAAAACGATCTCGTAGGGTGAGGGTTAAATCAGCCAATGCCAAGCCAACTTTTGAATTTGTCCCACAAACTTTAATTTAGCCCGCACTTTCACGTGGAGGCTGCAGCCCCCCCCCCCCTGCCCCCTTTCCTCCGTAGCTAAAGTGAGAAGCTCTCGTAGGGGCGAGGGTTAAACGGTTCCCTGGCGTTACATTATGTCAATGAAAAATAACCAGACAATGTAATATTTGGTCACACCAGCTTTTCTGAGAAGCTTAACCCATGTAGAGTCGTAGACCGATGTATCACTAACAGTTACTGCGTTAGAGAGACATCCACAAGCAATATTGCATAAGTGTTTAACAACACTCGGCACGAGTACCTGTTGATCCTTCTCGGTATTTACTTCTTGGGTGTGATGTTCTGATGCTTTTTAATATGTTCTTGAATTGCTGGAATCGGGAAGGAAATCGTGATCCTACTTTTTATATTTGGTTACGTCTAAGTTGTGAAAACGTCATTACCTATCCGGCATCGGTGTGTCTCCAAAGAACGGCGCTGGTCATCAGCCTAAGGGCCGCCTCACACCCAGCGATTTTAGAGCGACGCGACGGAACCCAGCACGACGGAAAACAGTCACTCATTCAGTCAGTCAGACAATCAGTCAGTAGCGCGACAGTCGTGCGACAGTCGCGCGACTCAGCATACTGTCGCCTGATCGAACGAGACTGTCGCGCGACAACTGATCAGCTCACTGTGGTTTGATAGTTTTCGCTTCGTTTGAATCTGAATGTAACTTCCGTAAGGTACTGATAATGTGCATTGTTTGTTGTACAATCGCGTAAATCGAAACAAAAACAACAATAGCCGTTTTCACGATGGCGTATTGTGCGCGAAATATTTTAAAACATTTTAAAATGTTTTAAAACATTTGGCGCAAAATAAGCCATCGTGAAAACTGCTAATATATCAGTTTGATTTTACTCTGAACCCGTTAGAAACACGGCATACCGTCAACTCTGCATTGCATGCACAACATTGATTGAGTCAATCTACAATATTGAGGGTACGGCATTACCGCGCAGATAGAATACTTAGGTACATGACTAAATAATAGCTCGCCCAAATTTACTAGCGGATCTAGAACAGCAGTTTGTGTTGGTTTGGTGCGTATCATCCTAAGAAATTAAAAGTCCAAAAGCATCGAACTGTGCACCTATATGCAACGTTTTAACACGCTCACCGGAGGTAAGCACTGTTGTGCCCCCCATGTTATTCGTGAATATTTCGACAACGAAACAACGTAGGTCGATGATTTTTGTTCGAAATTTACGGCAACACAATAGCGAATCGTTTAACGTAAAAACATGAAAATCGGTCGGTAACTTTTTTGAGTTATATGGTTTTGATTTCAAAGATTGCGGCCAGAATCGAGTTCGGTGAAGCGATATCTTCGGAACAAACAGTCAGAATGGGACGATTCAAATGCCATTCGGTAGACAATGTCAATGCTCATCCCCAAACATAACTTCAGACACAATGCTAGTGATCTGTGACGTCACAGAGACCAACATAAAACATGGTGACATTTGGGCAAGGCTGACCTTCGTGACCTTGTTTGACCTTTAAATTATTGACCTAAGGTCACCAAAATTTGTGAAAATGTAGATAATCATAGCACTTAGTTTCCCTGTAACTTCAGATGTTCTATCTCGCATAATTTCGAAGACCCCCCTGAAGTGCTCATTCGTGGCATAACCGTCTCCAGTGCGAGTGTTAATTAAGATAGACTTCCGTTGGTAAAAGTAACGTTTATGTCCTTTTACATCAGAAAATGTGTAAATTTGCGACGATTTCAGGCTGTTTGGGTGAATTTGACCCTGATGTCCGCCCCTTCTGAATCCGCCAGTGCCTAAATTCAGATAAAAACCATACTAAAAACACCATAGTGATTATTGTTAAGCATACCAAATAAATGTACTTCAAAGCGACTATTTGCGGAATCCTGTCCTATTCTCTCACGTAAAGAAACCTTTTGCGGCTGGTCAAGAAAGACTTAAGTTTCCAGAACAAATGTGCTTTTGCCACAAGCACATAAATTAAAGCAAGATAGATGAGTTAAAAAAAGATTCTTGCTCGTCTCAGAAAGGTATTCCCTTTCATTTGTCAACATGTGACCAATATATCTTATTAAGGTCAGACAACTCTGCCAAACTGTTGCTGATGTCG
This sequence comes from Semibalanus balanoides, assembly GCA_014673585.1. Lineage (NCBI taxonomy): Eukaryota > Metazoa > Arthropoda > Thecostraca > Balanomorpha > Balanidae > Semibalanus > Semibalanus balanoides. The sequence goes on from VOPJ01007290.1 coordinate 3,316, forward strand.
CGATCGTTGTATCGCGCGACTGTCGAATCGCGTCGCGTTGTTTTGCGTCGCTTAAAAATCACATAGCGTGGATAATTCCCCCAGGAGTCAGTTTTCGGTGCGGTCAGCTGCAGTTTCAGGATTATTATTAGAGCTGCTATTAAAGAAGAGCACTAACGACCATTACAAAGAAAATTTAACAGGCCAAAGATAATTTCGATGTCTGATAAAACGTAAAAATTCGCATACAAAGTAACGAAATATGATCCCCTGAACCTTAAATGTATATGACAGATTCAATGACGACAATATCACAATTTATATTGACAAAACTTTCAGTATCAAATATTTTGTTCATTGTGATTATTACTAACTTTATGACAGTGAGCAAGGTACTTGATACCGAAAGTTGTGTTAATTTAAGTTGAGTTTCCCTCGTCATTGAATTTATATTTGTCATGGAGAAATCACAATTATATGATAAAGATAACAGAGTGTTTCTAAAGGCGTCCATCAAGTTTATAAAAAAAATGCCAGAGTGGCAGGAATGCATCAATGTAAAATAATATATTCATTGGGATTCACGACAGCCTTCTTCTAAAACCTGCAATATTGCCACTCAACCCATAACGTCTAACAAGTAGTGATGTCCCGCAGCTTCAAAAGTAGCAGCTCTATTTTAACTTAAGTGTTTTGTCTCCCGGCATGCCAAACGTATTGCAGCTCTACAATAAGCTACAGTGAACCCTCAAGATGACTTGGTTGACCCTGCAGCTGACCGACACAGTAACCCGACTACTGCGGACCGCACTGGAGACGCACACAGTCAGGAATCTGACACACGACGGGATGATTTTCTGTGCATGGCTTATCATTCCAGTTCCCACTATTGCCAAGCAGAACGCAGTTATCATCATCAACAAGTTGCGGTTCATCTGTACGCCACTTGGCGTAGGTAATGCCACCACAGCCGTCAACACCAACAAACGACTCCATCGCCCTGCCTCCCCTAAAGCCCAGCCAGGTCCGTTGGCCTTGAGCAGCAGCAGCACACGTGCTCTCCTTCTCATTGCGGGGTGTGACCAAGTGTGCACCCAGCTCGTCACACATCTCCTCGGCCACGGTGTAGCTGACCAGCGGAGTCAGGTAGATCAGACAGCGGCCGGCACAGAGCGTGAAGTTATCCGGGCAGCCGCAAGTATCTGCCGCGTCACCTGCAAATACAAAGCGTTAGGTAGTGACCGTTTGTCAGGTAGCGTATCACATTAGCGTATCCGCCCGGTTTTATTTCACCCTGTAGTAACCACGTCTTAGCTTTACAATAACCGGTGACCCTATTCTTCCAGTCGATACAAAATCATTCGTAAAAATTAAAGAGTTATGTAAATTTAAAATCCAAGATGGCGGCCAGAATCCAGGTCGTCGAAAATCTATATTTGGGATCAATAGTCGGATCGGGATGATTTAAACAACATTTGGTAGTTATGTCAATTTTCATCCCAAGACAAATTTGTGGGCACATCACTGGTGACCTGTGATGCATATAGGTCAAATTCTGAAAATTGCGACATTTGCCTGATTTGACATTGAAGACCTCGTTTGATATTGTAGATATTTACATAAGACCACCTAAATTTTTACAAATGTAGATCATCATGACAACTACATACCCTGAATATTTGATCGTTCTAACTCTTATAATGTCGGAGATATTAGGGGGGGGGCTTAAGTGCCCCTTCCCCTCCAATGCGCATTACTGGCAATCTGTTAGCCAGTGCGTGCCAAACTCAACGTCACCATTCCATCAGTGACCTAATTTTTGGAATGCAAATGCATTGTATTTTATTGTCAACAATCTAGGTTTTTGTAATGACCAAAACATAATTAACTACTATGGCTCGACTCTGGGCAGTACAAGCTACATAGCGTTACCCTAAAGCACAGATGGACGTTTCAAAATCAAGTCTAGGTGAATCCCAGCGTCTAGACTTTGGTCGCATTTCTTGGATAAGTAACAGTTGCGCCAAAACAGGATGAGGGAATTTAGTGCATCTTGAAATTAGTGCTGAGGACAATTGGGATCAACATTTTGGAGTCAGACAAAAATATAAAATGCCTTCCCGAAACATTGCTTCAGGGTTATCCAGCCAGCAATCCCAGTCCGATCCCAAACGGGATTTCCGGACTTCCACTCAGTCACACCGGTCAGGATTGGTTCGGGATCGGTTCGGGAAATGAGACACTTCATACGGGCTGAGGCGGTCCGGAATTGTCGACTCTCCCCGTCCGGCCGCATGGAAAGTCCCGCACGTTTATTGAGCCACAAATGGCTCAATAAACGTGTAAACACATTGCAAACGTGCCATCCCAATCGGGATATCCCAACCTGCCTCGCACGGCTGGTCCAGAAATAAATCGTCAGTGGCATTGGTGCGATAGGCACGGATATTTCACCAAACGGTGTAACCAAACGTCATCAATGTTCAGGAGGGGAACTGCCATAGTTGGTAGAAGTTAAGGAATCGTATATTTTCCGTATTATTTATTTTTTGTTAGGAAAAGACAGCTTTGGCCCGTTTGGACCATTTCGCAGTCGTGGAATGTAGGAGAAAGAGTGAAATGTGTCGCGATGGAACGTCGACCGGGAAACCTCCCCCATAGGCAGACCCTTCCCCGCAGGACGAAGCTGCGAGTATGGTCCACGCCATGGCGACGGCCACCTCTCCCTGGACGGCTCGAGGCCGCAACATGCCCGATGGCCAGCAATCATCATTTGTCAATGACTTCAGTCGGGAAAATTCAAATGGATCTGGATGACCATATATTTTGTTTTGTTTAGTTTAGGGAGAGACCGCTTCTGTCCAGCCGGACCATTGCGCAGCCATGGGATGAAGGAGAATGGGTAAAGTAGGTCAAAATGGACCGCTAACCGGGCAGCCGCCAATGGACAGGCCCTTCACCGCAGGACGAGGCTGCAGCGAGGGCCCACGCCATGCAGACTTCCACCACTCCCGGGGAACGGCTCGAGGGCCGTCACTTGCCCGGTGGTCAGCGGCCACCAGAACCGGGTTAACGTCGGCGTGACAGAGGATATAGGACCGGCAGTCGGGAGGATTAAAAGGTGGAAGGCCATATATTTTAATCAAAACACATATATCATAAATTAATGCACAAACCGAAGATAGTTAGAGAGAACAAAGAGTGATAACGATGACGAGTGATGAGTAATAAAGACAATGACGAGCGACACATGAGCAGCGTGGTACGACACAATTGCATAATTGGTCGCGAGACATGATATACGAAATAAACGTCGATAAACAACAAAAGACATGACGCGCGCGGGATGGCTATGCTGAACGCTTTCTGGCGTTGAAACAAAGTGCTGCTCCTTCGGCAGAGGCCGCATGGTGTGTGTCGCAGACGCTACAGTGTATAACGGTCTTAAGCGGTTATATAATTATAAGCGTATACAACAACTGTCTTAACCAACTACATAATGTCACTATGATGCCCAGGATCGCTACGACCTACCAGAGCCTTATCATGGCGAAACTTGAGGGAATGATTGCGCATTGTCGAGGGGCCGGACTGGGGAGGCTCTCTGCACCTCTCGGCCCCTCTGCAACTTATTACCGATTTCATTATTGTTTTCTACAAGAGGACTGAAGTCAGGACAACGTTCTTTTGGTCAAGTCCATATAGCCCTTATGATAACGCCGAGTGCTTCCCTGCCATAGGAATAAAGCCACGATCGTGGAGATCTGGATCTCTACGGTTTTCACACGCAACTCCCAAGTCTAGAGATTGGGGAAATAATGAAGATCCCAAGACGTTCCAAAGTTGTGATTTGTGCGAGATTTCCCAATCATAGCCCACTTATCAGGATTCAGACAGGCTGGAAAAATCAAATTCACCCCAATTGCCACCCAGTCTGATCCGTAAATGCTTGGGAAATCCCAAATGTGCCCAACCCGGTTGGGAGAAGGTGGGATTTCCATAGCTCTTCCCAAGCTGTCCCGATCTGTACCCAACCAAATTGCTGGCTGGGTAGTTTGAGCAAGAGCATATATGATCGGTAATTCCCAGCAATCATTTTGGTTGCTCTGTAAAAATCCTCTGGAAGAGGCACTATCCCTTTAATTTAGAGAACATGTTAATTATTGGTCGATTTCAGTCGGTCCTTGTGCCCCATGACTGCAATGAGCTGCACTGGTTACACGTATGTGCCAGTGTCATCTTGACAAACAATCAGGCCCGGATCTTCTTCACCAATTAATGACCCTTGACCCATGACGTCACTGACCTCGGCTGCACTCCCGTGACGTCACTGACCTTGGCGACACTCTCGTGACGTCACTGACATTGGCGACTCTCCCGTGACGTCACTCACCTTGGCCGCAATTCGAGGCGCACTTCTCACTGTTGCAGGCTGAGGAGCGGCATTCTGTGTCATCCGCACAGGTGGACGGCTTTAGAAGTGAGGAGCTTACAGGTGGGCTTTCTTCTTTGGGTTGAACACTGGCTGCCGTCAATGCCATTCAGATGGGCTTGGCAGACCGACCGTAGGAGAAGGGGTTAATACATCATATAGGAATTATGCCAACAAGAGTGAATAAGCCCCTTTCATCAGGTAGCCGCATTAACAAAACGCATCCCTACCCCGTGTTCTTAATATTCACCTCTGGGCAGAGGGGTTGCGGACAATACCGTATGCCCAAATAATATACTTACACGCCACACATGACAATAAAGACAAACCCCGAACTGTATGTGATAGCACTCTTGGTGAACCTATATAGAAAGAGCGCCACGACTTAACGCTACCTATTTCAAAAAGTTATCAAAGGCTCGTATGCCCGCTCGTGGTCTGCTCTATCACTAAGCACACGATAAATTGCTGCCAAGGAAACACGAACTTATAACACTTTCGCTCTTTCTACACAAACAGATGCCTCACAGTTTATAACACACACCAAACCTACGGGTTGTTTATTTAATTGTCGCGCCTACTACACGTATGTAAGATTTGAGAGGGAAAGTTAGAGAAAGACTCTTTATACGTCTACCTTAATGGTATTGGTCTAAATTTCAGTGTTTTATGGCTATATGTTATAACCAGTTTTGGTGTGTTTCGGAGGTAGGAGAAAAGGTGTTATAAGATGACTCTAATTCTTTTAAGGGCAACAAGTCCTACGTCTTAGACTAAGAGCGCAGTAGAGGATCACCAGAAAAGAGACTGAGCTAAATCTGGACGGCCTTGACAGCTGCCCCACCGCACACATCGTCCTCTGCCTCGGCGCTCGTGGATGCTGATGTCCCGCTAGAGCTCAATCCATTCCGTGCCACATTTGAATGTGATACTCCATAGGGAGCGTAGTGAGGGGGGGTAGTTCATTTGTTTGCTTTTCAGCAATCGCTTCGTTTCCGCGACCGATGCCTTTGCTTATTCCTCAAGAACGTTCCGACGAAAAATGAATAACCAATTTAATTCCAAACATTTTAAAATGTTTTAAAAAATCAGTGGTAGCCGTCTTCACGATGGGCTTATTTGCTAGAAATGTTTTAACCCTCGCCGTATGGGACCGTAGGGCGTTTTTTAAAGCATTTTTTCACCAATTAGTCCATCGTGAAAGCGGCTACTACTAAAACATTTTACAACATTTTACAATGTTTTAAAACATTTCGCGCAAAATAACCCATCGTGAAAACGGTTAATGACTACTTTTCGCCTTTTATTTATATCACCATGTCCAACACCTGTTTATGCGCCTCTCTTCATTTGCTGTTTTATATTTGTTTTTATTTCATAGCTGGGAGTTCCGCGACATTTTCTGGTTAGTTCTCTGGTGTTAACCCGCGCCGGGCCGGTGCTCGGCGCCACCTTCCTCGGGCCGGGGGGGTGTTTCGACACCCCCCTTCTAACTCGGCTCCTATGGAACCTAGACATAAACCATAAAATATCGTGTCGAGAGCTCTTCAAAAGGGATTTGGAAACTATTTCGGTAAAAATTCGTGTTCAGGTCAAAATATTGAGTCGGACCAGGAGTCATCAAAGGTCAAATTTTCTTCAAATTGTCCCAGATTTTAGGACTATAGCTCCAGATATCCAAATATGCTCGGAACTATGATAAGCTAGGAGGTAAACACGAAAGGAAGCATTAGATAGATATTTTGAACTTTGAATCGCATTGCTTGTTTCTCAAATTGTGAGCTCAGATCAATAGGTTTAGGCTCAGAGTAATCAAAGGTTCAAAAATGCAGTTTTTTGTAAAAGATGTTTTCCCTGAATAGCAATTTTATCTAAAAATGACACCATAAAGTATTAACACTATCGTGTTTCCTCTCGTCAAAGACGCTTTGAAACATATACATGAATGACCTCGTAAGTGTCAACTTCAAAACATTTGGGATCTCAGGTCAGGTCATTTGTTGACCCAGATAAGGTCATGCAGAGGTGAAAAACCTCGTGAACGCGCAAACGACCGTACGCGACAGAAAGTGGTTATTTTTCGGCAAAATGTGACAGATTCCGTAAAAGCGCATTTTTTCAGAAACCATACCTATCATCTTGCGAAAAAGAGTTTTTTCCAAGACAATAATATTGTGAACCTGCTTTCACGTTCTTTCACTGCACTATTATTCTACAGTATTTTGTGGCGAATTGTGTAAAGAAAAAACGGCCAACGCGCGAACGAAATACATAGGTAGGCCAATAGGCCGTTTGCGGTTCGTTCGCTGTCGCACTGTCGCACGCGACAGAATATTTTTCCCAACCTTGATTTCAAGGTACCAAGTACATTGAGAAATAGTAATCTTCTGGATTTGGTTGAATGCGACAGCTCCACCTTTGGCAGTTTCGTTTGCGACAGCTTCAGCGATTTTTTCACCTCGGAGGTCATGTTGCATATAGGGCGACGCGGACAGACGATACAAATACAGTGGTGTCATCTGCTCGTCTCTATCTTCATGATATCAGAAGTTATAAGCAAATCATTGCTGATGACCTCAGATGACCTCAGATGACCTTGTAGAGATCCTTTTAGAAAACATCGCACCTAGGTCATTCAGAATGAGCTAAAAAACCTGATTTCTGAAATATCAGCCTGATCCGATGATACTTTCAGAATAAAGAAGCATCTGTTTAATTTTCCCATTCCACTTATAATGGGAGGTTCAGGAAATTGACCTGACCTTAGGTCAACCGATCATCGAAAATCCGAGATTACAAATCTTTAGATAGTCCATGCTCTTAATGAACCCTGTAAGTACGAAACCAAATCGCTAAAACTGTGGTTTTGTGGTGGAAACCACAAACTTTTCGGAGGTGGGGTCACTTGACCTATCCTGGTGACCTGAGACCTGACATGACATATTGTCAAAACTTTTTTGAAAGCTGGACAAAAGATGATCGAACAGGTACTGAAAATGCGGCGCTACGCGGCGCCGTTTTCCCGATATCCAGGAAAAACCTGAGGGGGGGTGTCTAAACACCCCCCGGGCCCGGCGCGGGTTAAGCATAAAAATATGTTCCTTTACCATTTTGGATTTCAGTTTTAGTATTCAATTTTCACACATTTACGATTTGTGACATTCTGGTCTTTGACATGGGGAATTCCAGGACATATCGATAAGGGGTAGGTCAAACACCATACAACTCAGATTTCGATAAAAGTCCGGTGTAGGGGTTATCTGGGGCGCTGAATCGCGCTATGCGAGTTTCAGCTAGATTGGAGCTACGGCTGCCGAGTTATAGAATCCGGCATTCTCGTGAGGGCACCTTGCATGACTTAGCCAATTAACCAATAACTTCACAACAAATTATGAAATTCCTAGAAAACCATATATTTACTGAATGACAATGAAGTGAGGAACATTAATCCAGGCCCAGTTTTTCTTTGTATGTTGATTCTGATGAAATGACCTTTGACCTCTGGTGACCTGGCCTGACCTTGAAACGAGCGCAGTGAAAATAATGTTGTTTTATGTTTTAATAATATTCTTAGGCAAGTTGTTTTTGCACGGGATACAATTTTTAGATGGGTATTTTCTATCAATGTATTTTTTAATTGCTCAAATTAACTCATTTTTCTCTTTTAAACAACACAAAATGATTCATTTGTCCCATAATGGCATTGAATGCGGCTTTTGTGTCACACAAAGGTTTCAGGTTCCAGTATATGCAGGTTGCACTTGGAGGTTAAGTTGAGTGAATTTATTGATTTACCAAGTGAAATTGTTCCACAGTGACCTCTGCAAGGTCAGCTGAGGTCATCTGAGGTCACCAGCAACATTTTGCCACAAACTCTTAATATAATATAGATAGAGACGTGAAAATTACACCACTGTGTTGGTATCGTCGATTCACGTTGCCTGATATGCAACATGACCTACCTGGGTCACCAAATGACCCAGGTAAGTTTTGATTCAGGCGAAGGTCATAGGTCAAACATTTAAGTTGACTTAGCCAGGTCACCAGTAACATATTTCGAAGCGCCTTGACAAGACAAACACGATGGAGTAAAAAGTTTTGGTTTATATTTAATTAATAAAAAGTTATGCACGAACAACTGTTTTACAAGCAACAACAAACAATTTCAACATGTTTCGTGAATAACGTTTCAGAGATAAGACATAGAAGTATAATTTAAACACCATCGTGTTTGCCTCGTCAAGGCGCTTCGAAAATTGTTAGTGTTGACCTGCTAAGATCAACTTCAAAATTTGACCTTTGGTCAAGGTCATTTGGTATTGAATGCATGAAACAGAAAACAGAAAGCTTGTAGAAAAGATGCTGCGAATTTGCATAGGCCACTTCCTTATTGACATTGCTTTTAACTTATTTATTAGGTTATGATTTAGCGTACTACACATCTAAATTGAGCATGGGCCACTGGTTTGCTCTCATTGAAAATTAATTGTCCAAAAAATTTCGGCCTAGCCATGACGTCATCAGTAGTGGCATGACGTCACCAAAGGTTTGACGTCACTTAAGCTAAAAATATTATTAGATGCCGAACAGGGCTCAGGGTTGTGCTCGACTCATGTTTTTCAGACTGACTCGAGTCTGACTCATTTTGATTGGACTCTGACTCAACCCTGACTCAAACGTATTTTTTTGTTTTGTTGAGTCATCTCAATTTTGACTCATTTGTTGTTACCCCAGACTCAATTCTAACTCGAGCGGGGACAATTGTATTGAGTCGACTCAACTTCGACTCATTTGTTTTTACTCCTGAATCAACTCCGACTCATGCGATGAATTATTGAGTCGACTTATTTTTTACCATAGGCGTACCCAGGGGGAATGGGGCAACGCCCCTTCGCTGAACATCCGTGCGTGCTCCCTTGGCCGTATGTGCCCCTTGGAGATAGGGCCCGATAGACCCTATTTATTATTCATGTGCAAAAGCACGTATTTCTGAAAATTACCTTTGTGTTTTTAATAATGTATTCTAACTACCTATATTGTGCTCACGATGGATGGTCAAGGAGATAGAAGAGCCATTCCTCATTTATTTGAAGTGATCAATAATGTTTTTAATGATCAAGAATATAGCAGTGATGACGACTTTGAGATGCAACACGTTAACGAAGACCGTGCGCAACAGACGATGTGAGTTGTCAAAGTGGGTTAATAAATGTAACTCAACACCATTTGTGTGTGTTGCATCTTCTTAAAAAAAAAACGCGATTGGTATGTGTACGTGTACGCTTATTTTGTCGCCGGCGCCAATATCGTCGACATTTTATTCTGAGATCGGGCACATTTAGAAATTTTTGGCTTCGACATTCCGAGGAGCACGACGGGAGATGACGTCATACGTTATGTCTTCATTCACCAATTAGCCTCCACGCAGGTTCAGTGCGCCTTACTGCGCATGCGCAGTCTAAGATTCTTAGAGATTCTTAGATACCGAACAGGGCTCTGGTTGCGACTCTTAATTTATAAAAACAATTGTAATAATGGTTTAATAATTGTTTGAACCCGCGCCCCACTGGACCTCTGCATTTCCTTCGCCCGACTGGGGGATGTTTGAACATGAACACCCCTCCTCCCTCTAACTCGGCTCCTACGGCACGTAGACCAAAACAAAAAACACTGTTCGAACCGTTATCACAAATAATTTCGAAAAACTATTTTCAGACTTTTTTTCGCTCACGAAAACTCAGGTCACCAAGGTCATCGAAGGTCAAATTTTGCAGTTTATAGGGACATCGCTCCAGAAACCCTTCAAAATATCTCGGAAACTATGCTATTAGAAACAACGAATAAAAAAATCGCTTGCCATTGAAATTTGCAATCGCATGAAATGTTCCTCAAAAATTGACCTCAGGTCAATTAGTTTAGGCTCTAGGGTCATAAAAGAAAAAAATATGATTTTGGCAAAAAAAATCGCGAATAACTTCTACCTACAAAGATAACGCAATTACTGTTTACGCCATCGTAATTGTCTGCGTCTCAAGCGCTTTGAAATATGTAAATGTGAGTCATTTAGGTCAACTTAAAAAATGAACCTCAGGTCAAGGTCAGTGAGTGACAAGACGTCATGGTGCATATCAGGAAAATGTGTCTTGGACGAGACAAACCCGTGGTGTTGAAAGAACACGTTCTATCTTCATTTATGTTCTAGAGTTATTGACGAAAAGGTGTTGGTGACCTCGGACATGAACCTCAGATGACCCCGTAAGGGTCCCTGAGCAAAACCTGCACTTAGATCATACATAATATCCTATTATAACATTGACAAGAAGGAAATGAACTGATATCGTCGAAAAAGAAAGCATTTTAATATTTATCCATTGACTTATAATGGAGAAGTCACAAAATTGACCCAACCTCAGGTCACCGATATCAAAAATCAAAAATACACATTTTGTAGATGCTGACGACTTGATAAAACCATAAAAGCTTGATATCGAATATCGATCCGTTAGAAACTGTGGTCATGGCACGACCGCAAACTGTTTTGTAGGTGGGGTAACTTGACATGACTTGGTGACCTGACCTAACCCGATACGAAACTTTAATTTTCGCAAAATTTTGCGGAAAGGATCAATGATTAGTTATGCCAAATTTGGCGACGCTACGCGCCACCGTTTTTTCGTTATATTTAAAAAACAGGAGGGGGTGTTCAAACACACACACCCAGTGGGGCGCGGGTTAACGTCAACATTTGGAGTTTTGCATAGGGCGCGATAGGAAACACGACGAATTAGTCGGTATCAGCGAGTTTTGCGTTCGGCAACACGACGAATCAGCGAATGAGCTAATTCGCCTAACGAATTCGCGCTGCGGAGCGAAAATCTTCAAACCAGTCATCGGGAGTGCAAATTTGTTTTTGCAGTGTTTTTTAAACATAAGAAATAGAGAAAATGACTTGCCTTGTCTCTAAAAGTGAATATAATTTCCGAAAAAGTGTTTAAGGTATTGATATTTATGATAACATGTAAAGTAACCACACAAGCTATGAAATGGCGCAGCGGTTACAAATCGGGCGGATAATTTTGTTGTTGCCGAACGCACGAGACAGCTAATTCGTCGGAGAGCGAATTCACTGGATTCTTATTTATATATTGGGGTTTTCGGGCGCACCGACAACTAAGGTCAATTTGCGCCCAAAATTCACTGGATTCGTCGGAGAGCAAATTAGCCCCGTTGCCAATCACGCCCTTAGTCTCTGGCTGTATATCATGCAATGTTTTAGCTGATCAATGCAAATAACCACTTTTCCCAAACAAACTGTGACGGGTGTAATGAGGCCTCCCTGAGCGCGCCTCTGTGCGGAAGCTCAGCCTTGACCTGTGACCTGACAACAGAGGACCCGAGCGGCAGTTGACCGATTAAAGGGAAATCATCACCTTCTATGTTTGCTAGCAACATTTTCGAAGGCTTCCGTTATGGTTTAACAATGATTTAATTTCACATTAAAAATTAAATAATATTATTTCCTTATTCAATGTTTTAAGTTTTTACAAAATAAAAGCAAGTACATATACTTCTTTCAAAACTCATGAGCAGCGTTTTCCCATCACTATTTGAAGCGCGCTACATCTGGCGCAGGTGTTTCAAATTTGCTTAAAGGGACACTGCCACCTTCCAAAAAGTTATCAAATGTACGCCATTTGTGGTGCAAAATTGAAAGTAATTGCTTGTGAACACGATATTGACATTGTTTCTCACAAAAAAGACTTCAATATTTAATAAAAAAACCACTTTAATATGTGGTCTGTGACGTCATATGAAGGATTTTTTTTAAGAAAAAAAACTTCACGCTGCCATAAATATGATAGTTATGGCTAATGTTACTTGCAAACGTATAGAACAAGCGACTGTAATAAATATTTACAAAGTGAGACAATGGACATCGAATAAGGGCTCCCAATTCAAATACATTGGGAACTGGGAATGTTACAGATGTTCCAAAATCAAACGCGAATTTCTTCTGTTGATTCGACCTCAGTGCGTTGTTTTAAACCTTAATGCCATACATAATTTCAAGCCAAGCAGCCAAAATGGCTATCTCAACTCAAATCTAATGTTAAGGTGGCAGTGTCCCTTTAACGCTGGACAATGTCCGTGAAACAAATCGCCGACGCTAAATTAAGCATAGGTAGGACGTTATGAAAACACACAATGAGATTTTGATGTAATTTCCATTTTGTATTACTTGTTATTTTTGGAGAGAATAAATTATTATTTTACATGATTATATAAAGTATAGTGTTGTGTACAACCAGAAAAAAATCCTTATAATGAAAATAAATTAAGCAGTTTTCACAAATTGAGGGTTACAACCACTAAAAGGCCGCCATATTAGACGCACATATTATATATTATATTTATATACTATATATTTTTGAGAGGAAAGAGAGAAAGAGAGAGAGAATGAGAAGAGAGAGAGAGAAGAGACAGAGGAGAAGATGAGAAGACAAGAGAGAGAGAACGGAGAGGAAGAGAGAGAGAGACAGAGAGATCGGAGATCGAGAAGATCGAGAGATCGAGAGATCGAGAGATCGAGAGAGAGACAGAGGAGACAGAGAGGACAGAAGACAAGAGACCAGAGGAGACAGAGACAGAGAGACAGAACAGAACAGAGACAGAGGACAGAGGAGAGAGGAGAGAGAAGAAGGGAGAGAGGGAGAGAGGGAGAGAGAGAGAGGGAGAGAAGAGGACATACGGGCATATAACCACAAAAAGCAGAACGCAAAATATATTTTATATTCCATTGTGACAAAGAAATACGGAAAAAGTCCACAGTTTGATGAGGACCAAAAACACTTGTAAGCAGCTAGCAAGTACCGGTCGTTTAAAGCGTGAATCGCTTAGCAACTTTAACTGGAAATATATTTTAGTAAAAATGTTTGTATGCACATTGCACAATGTGATGAATTTACAACATTTTTGTTTTGTCTCGTCTATCGATTTCAAGTAATAACCCAATTGATGTGGGAAAAGGTGATTATTTACCTTAAACACGCGCACTGGTGAGGAGTATGCCACTAACACGCACTGGAAGCAGGGGCACTTTAGTGCCACACCCCCTGAGATCTCAGAAAGTATAAGAGCTAGAACGTTCAAACTTACAGGGTAGGTATGATGTGCGGTCAGCCCCCACCGGTAACAGTTGGTAGCACTCGGGCGTTTGGGCGCTCAAAAACTACTAGACCATAGGGTTTCCATGTTAAAGCGACGATTTTCAGACGAGTCTGGCTCGTAACCTATGGGACATATTTCAATTGCGACTTCTGCAACATATAGCTATGAGGCTTGGCTACAACGTTTCTTTTTACCATTTTTCTATATTCTGAGCACAAAAAGGTGAAATCGGCTTGGGGGTTAAAAAATATCGGAGCGCCCAATTCCGACTGTGGCGTAGCATGGAAGTGGCGACTGCAGCGTCATCTATAATGCTAGTAGAAGCGCTTGG
>VOPJ01007291.1:0-17227 GCA_014673585.1 Semibalanus balanoides
AGGCTACTGGCAGGAGACTACTGGCAGTAGGCTACTGGCAGGAGACTACTGGCAGCTGGAGCTACTGGCAGGAGGCTTCTGGCAGGAGGCTACTGGCAGGAGGCTACTGGCAGGAGACTACTGGCAGCTGGAGCTACTGGCAGGAGGCTACTGGCAGGAGGCTACTGTCAGGAGGCTACTGGCAGGAGACTACTGGCAGGAGGCTACTGGCAGGAGGCTACTGGCAGGAGACTACTGGCAGCTGGAGCTACTGGTAGGAGGCTACTGGCAGGAGGCTACTGGCAGGAGGCTACTGGCAGGAGCTACTGGCAGGAGGCTACTGGCAGGAGGCTACTGGCAGGAGGCTACTGGCAGGAAGCTACTGGCAGGAGGCTTCTGGCAGGAGGCTACTAGCAGGAGACTACTGGCAGGAGGCTACTTGCAGGAGGCTACTGGCAGGAGGCTACTGGCAGGAGGCTTCTGGCAGCTGGAGCTACTGGCAGTAGGCTACTGGCAGGAGGCTACTGGCAGGAGGCTACTGGCAGGAGGCTAACTGGCAGGAGGCTAATGGCACAATGGTAGTCATGTGTTTAAATGGTGTGATTTTGTAGTGCCGGTGGAGTGGAAATCGTTAGTCAAGAGAAACTGTTATGTGGGAAGCGTATGTGGAAGATACCTAGTGGCATTAAGTCTTAAAATCAGTCCTGTAGATGCTTGCTATTTGCTAATCGATGCCTTCTTTGTTACGACATTGCACAGTGGTTAATTTTCCGATTTAGCGCGGATAAATTCACGGTGGCTGCTTACGGAACCCAAAACGTAACCTGGTGTTTTTTGGCACTGAAAACGAGTTTTGCGTTAAATATTCCCCTAAGAAATTACAATTTTGAAACAAATGACATTTTATATTTTTAGAGCATAGGCCATATAAGTTTGAAATTTTACTTTTAAATAAAATCATCAGGATCGCTTACGATACCCGAAACGTACCCTGGGGTACTTTTAAGCACTCAGTGCTGAAAGCGTTTTTGCGATAACAATTACATCAAATTTATAATTGCAATTACAATTGAAAATACAATTCCAATCACCAAAAACAATAACTTTGTGTTAAACCATTGATAATGGTGGAAGTGATGGTGGCAGTTGTAAAGCAATGCATTGCTTTGGTGCCAAATACGGCACTAGCGGCACCATATATGTAACTATTTTTCCAAATTTGCCATATTTGAGCGTCTATAGCGAGCAAGATTGTGCAAGGTTGCAAGAGTAACGCATTGTACCTGAAGTAACTCGAGATACTTTTTACGGCTATCTACTTCTAGGTTTCATCTCTCTCTAGCGTAATCTTTATTGATGATTTTCTACTTCACAATGCAAATAGGTAACGAAATTTGTGTGTGATATAAGAAGTAGGTAAACCCGGACCATAGTAATCCAGGAAGTTCTTAGCCCTGCAATACATTTAGTTAAGTCTCTGCTCGGTGTTGTAAAACTTATTTCAGCTGACGGGCTCCGATTGTCCCGTATTTGTCATGTTTTATAACATCACACATTACGCCAGCCTACTGGCTCTGTGCGGAAGACGCCACTTTGACCGCAAGTTTCAGCGTCATAAGGCTTTCAAATAAATAACACATAGTGATTTTCGAAAAAAAATACAGACAATTTTCAATAGGCATCGATAATACAACATTGAGCTCCTAAAAAGCATGCTTCCGGATTAATGCGGGTTAAATCGGAAAATTCACCACTAGCTGTGCATTGGACACCGTTTTGTGACCACCATCGCAGGGCTCAGCCCGAGTATGACCTCTCGGAGGGTACTGCGGCACAGCTCAGCATTGTGACAGCTCAGTATTGTGACAGCTCTGTTTTGTGACAGCTTGTAAAATTGGTGCAGTCAGTATTGATGACACTCAGTATTGGTTGACAGCTCTGTTTGTGACAGCTTTAGTATTGTGATCTGCTCAAGTGTTGTGTACCTGCTCTGTACAATTGTGACAGCTTGTATTGTGACAGCTCTGTATTGTGACAGCTCTGTATTGTGACAGCTCTGTATTGTGACAGCTCGGTATTGTGACAGCTCTGTATTGTGACAGCTCTGTATTGTGACAGCTCTGTATTGTGACAGCTCTGTATGTGAAGCTCTGTATGTGTTGACAGGCTCAAGTGTTGTGAACAGCCTCTGTTTTGTGACAGCTCTGTTTTGTGACAGTTTAGTATTTGTGACTGGCTCGTGTTGTGACAGCTCGTGTATATGTGAGCAGCTCTGTAATTGTGGACAGCTCTGTGTTTGTGACAGCTTAGCTATGTGACAGCTCAAGTGTTGTGACAGCATTTGTATTGGTGACAGCTCTTTATTGTTGACAGGCTTTTGTATTTGTGGACAGCTCTATTGGTGCCAGCTCAGCTGTTGTGACAGCTCTGTAATTGTGAACAGGCTCTGTTTTGTGACAGTTAGTAGTTGTTGACTGCTCAGTGGTTGTGAAGCTTCTGATATTGTGATCAGCTCTGATTGTGACATACTCTGTTGTTGTGACAGCTTGTATTAGGTGACATCAGTGTGTGTGACGCTCTGTATTGTTGACAGCTCTGTATTTGTCGAACAAGCCTCTGTAATTGTTGGACAGCTCGCTTTGTGTGACAGCTTAGTATTGTGACTGCTACCAGTGTTTGTGGTACCAGCTTCTGTTATTGTGAGCTCTGTATTGTTGACAAGGCTCAGTATTTGTGACAGGCTCTGTAGTTGTCCGTGACGCTTCTGTCATTGTGTCACCAGCTTCTTATTGGTGACAGCTCTGTAAAATTGTGACACTCAGTATTGTGACAGCCTGTAAATATTGTGTGACAGCTTCTGTATTTGGTTGACAGCTCTGTATGTAGCTTCATATTGTTGCACAAGCTCTGTATTGCTGACAGCTCTGTATTGTGACACAGGCTCTGTATGTGAAGCAGCTCTGTATTGTGAAAAGCTCTATTGTGACAGCTCTGTAATGTGACGCTCTGTAATTGTAGACAGTCTGGTATTGTGACAGCTCTGTATTGTGACAGCTCTGTATTGTGACAGCTTAGTATTGTGACTGCTCTGTATTGTAACAGCTCTGTATTGTGACAGCTCTGTATTGTGACAGCTCTGTATTGTGACAGCTCTGTATTGTGACAGCTCTGTATTGTGACTAGTCCCGTGATGCGCTGCTCGACAGGATTCGGTCCGGAACTAACCCAGTGGACGGCACGTCCCACAGCAGTCAGAAGGGGACCGGAGCCGAGGTTCAGAGTGCTTCCGGCGGGGCGGCTGCCCCTGCCGGGGTGGCAGGTAAATACTCAGAGAATCACCACTTTAGCCGTCACTATGCTTCGCAGCTGGTTCCTTTTGAGATGATAGACATTAGCCGTTTTCACGATGGGTTATTTTGCGCGAAATGTTTTAAAACATCTTAAGATGTTTTAAAACATTTCGCGCAAAATAATTCATCGTGAAAACGGCTACTCTAGCAATCTGTCTTTTTGGTAGTCACAAGGGCCATCTGGGTAATGCCCCCCAAAATGACTGCAATTGATTCGAACATTAGCACATTTTGTATTTCAAATAACAGCTAATACACTTTAGATGACGCTTGTTCGCTATACACGAGTCATTTGTGCACACTGCACAATAAAACAACTTATTATGATTAACGTTCACATTGAAATATAAACAGTCAACTCCTCATATTAACCCGCAACCCGGAGGGTCTCCGAGACAACTTCGCCATGGTGGAGGGCAAAATGACCCCAATTTAACTCGAAAACTTAAGGGGCTAGAAAGAGCAGAATGAAAAGGTTCAAAAGACATGGATGGATATTCGAAAAGACATCTTGACATGGATATTCGAAAACACATACCTTGGATATTTTTGGCTGTATCAATATTGAGGTCCCCAGAGGTCATCAAAGGTCAACTTTTCCAGTTTTAGGACTTCACTCCGAGAACTTCCAAATATATCGGGAACTATGACAGCTAGTAGGAAACGGGGGGGGAACAAAAGCTCCTTAAAAAATGCAATTTCCCATGTGTTCCAATGTGTTCTAAAATTTTAGCTTAGGTCAATACTTTAGGCTGCAGATGTTATCAAAGGTCAACAATTAAATTGTTGGTGAAACAGTTTTTTGCGAATTTCTTTGAACCTAATACAGATAGAGTAAATAATTAAGTGGCGGCGCCAGGGGTCAAACGTAGGTGAGGCAGTCAGGAGGGAGGGGGGGGGTGTTTTGGGATTTTTGGGGGTAGGTTTATAAATACATGCAGATCACCACGGATACTACTTCACCGCTACATGCGGCCTGTTTAACTGTCCTACATTGGATTGAATTGAATAGGCATTTATTCGGAGAGTTTGGATACGTAGGCTCCTGATTCGTTCTGTCAGTTGACAGTTGTCGGTCGGCATTTAAGAGTTAGATAGGAACTCGAGCCTTCTATTCCAAATATTTCTGTAGTATTGCGAAGACCAAGGCTAACGAAAATGCATATATTAATGTTAAATGCCTTACCTTGTTGTAAGTTTCTAGTGATTCTGACGGGCCAGCATCTCCTTGCAGCATATGCAACATTACATTAAAGGGATTTATCGGGTTTTTCCAGAATAATTGGTGACATAGTAAAACACGTACCTTATAGTGGTGAAGGCCACGCGTTACCACATTTTTCCTGGAAATTATCTTCTTACGTAGGCGTTGTCAGTGCCTCGGTATGCCACGCGCTACTTTTGCAGTACTTGCTGAGGTATAGCAGCCTCTCTGCTACGCCGGGCCAGAGGCGCCAAGGATAGATCGCTATTAAAAGTGGTGGACAGTAACCCGTAAGTACTCGTTATCAGATACGTTTTGAGAAAGTCAAGTTTAAACGTGATAATTGCTGAATAATGGATTAAATGGGGCACGAGGTCACTCTCTATGTCTTAACGTGTTTTAGCAATCAACTGCAAAAAGAGTGATTCTTTCAGGCGGAAACCGTATAATGCCCGGTAAAAATGTAGAGTTAATTAACCATTAGAAAGATGTCCACATTCAATAACCCGAACATTGTAAGTTTATTCGGCGCTGTCGCGAAAGGTTCTTTGCTGCTGCCGTGTTGACGCCGCCATCGGATTCTCCAGAACGAGCGCCGGCGAACTCAGCTAGATCGTGGTACTTGCTGGTTACGTGAGATGCCGCCAAGAGTCTGCGGCGAAACAAGCGTTTTGGGCGTGAGGCAGTGTTCCAGCCCAACTTTTCATAATGCTAACTTGGTCAAATAGCTAGGCTGTTTGAGGCCTAACAAAACCAACGCAAATATTGTAATAACATGAAAATGAGACGCGTTTTAGCTGATTGGAAAATTGCTTTGTATATGAAATATGCACTTCCTTATATTCCTACAAAAATTATTATACAATTAGGAAAAATGATATTATTCTTCATATGTTTGGCTATTTTAGGTAAGGCACTGCCTCATCTGCCTCAATGGAAGAACCGCCACTGCTCTTGACTGACTTATGGCTTCCTAACTGTATGTAACTCATGATGTCATTTTTAAAAGCTAAGTTTTTTGCCTGTAGTGACCAGATATACATTAACGGGACTATCTCAAGAAGTAGGTAAGTACAAACTGCGTCATCGAACACCGAGGAGATTACTTTTGTTCTGTCACGAAGAGTTATTAACAATTAATGGAATACCTATGTTAATAGAGAATTCAAAAGTTCAGGAACTTTAAACCAATTTGAAACAAGATCCGATAAACATGGCAGAACTGACAAACCAGAAACAAGTAAAATGAAATATTAAGTTTTGATGAAAAGTGCGTAACATGATATAGGCTACACAGGGGCGCAGTCAGACCTTCGACAAGGGGGGGGGGAGGGCACGGCATCTCCAGAGGCCCCCTCTGCAAAGGTCTCCCCCGAAAAAATGACGCAAAAAAAACATTCCGGATTTAAGCGCCCGGCGTTCTAGTCACTTGTACAACAGTTATTATGATCATATAGGTAGTCTGGATGTGATCAGTGTGCAGTCTTTTAAGAAACTGGCCAGAGAGATAGTTGCATCGATTTAACGTTTTATTGCCTTTTGTTCATGTTTAACTATCATCTTGTATCTACTTGTGTTTTTATACGTGCAGTGTTTTTTTTTTACATTTGTCGTCATTATTTCACTGTGTATGACAATGCCGGTAGATCATCTGCAAGTGTGAATTGGTCAGCTGAAGTGTGCATACAATGACACTACAAAATACTGACCTCCGTGACTCCGATATTTTTGGGTTCTCGGCCGCTTATAGGACTTTTCTACGCTGATGTTCACATCACTGCGAGCTATATTGACATGTTATATGTTTCTGGGTCTACCCTTAACAGGTCAACGGGGTCACTGACCTCGATGACTGAAATGAACTTTTTAATTTGCGTTTAGGTCATTTTGTGACGCTGATTTCAAATTGGATTTTCAAGGGGCTTACAAGATGTTGTCTTACACTTTTGGCTGCGATCAAGTATGAATCTTTCACACATTTAAGGGTTACCTTACTTGGGTTTGAGTTGACGATAGCCAAGTTGTGGCGCATTGCTCGGAATGATTATGTGAGCGCTTTCCTTTTCAAGACCTTTTTATTTAATATTCAGTCCTAAAGTCGAGACCGGGTATCCCGTAACTCCAATCCTGATGGCGGATTTTTAGACTGATTGACGCATGATCTGTGAGTGATAGAGACCATGAGTAAGATTTGGGAAGTGTTTGATAGAAACGATATGCTGGACGGAACAAGACATATTGTTTCCAGTGCCTCATTCCTGGTTGCAAGATAAACTTTGTTAGGGATTTATCGTGATTTTGTGCCAATCGCCTATTAAACGTTATTCTCAGCACTATCTCAGACAAAATTATTTCACAACCGTATCTAGTTCTTACAGTTGAGCCGAAACCGTTTTCTCTTGCTTGCTATTCGGCGTGGATGGGTTTATCAGGAATACTCCGGTTTCACTGCACGTGTTATAGCAAAAGACACTTGAGATTTTTGTCGTAAATGAATGCATGGTATGGCTAGTTGATATTAACGCACCTTTTCAACGGCCACTAGATGACACGGATTTCTTCTTGATAAGGCACGAAATACGGCAAGAATATTTGGTATTATTCTGCCGTTGTTTTATCCATTGTGACTTGCCTTGGGCGATTTGCCAAATAAATAAATTGATCAAGACTGATGTGACGTCGATTAATCTCCGGTTCTAAAAGCTTGCTTTTTACACGCACCTTCAGCAAGATTATTAGGCAGGTACTGTCTTGTTTGTGGTAATGCAGCCACGCTCCTCCAAATCGCTACGTTTGATACGTGTTTAAGCAGCAGATTTCGCATTTCGGAGAGGAAAAAAATCTGAACTATCCAATTATTGACATTTTATTTGCTTTTTCGCCGTAAATATAGGTTTCTTGCTACTAGTATACATACTATTTCTTGCTTTCTTCATCATTTCTGAGCTTTTTCTCGTTTTTTTTTTTCAAGGTGAACTATTCCGTTTAAGAATTGTGACATTTTGATTTTGACATGACCTCAGAGGTCATCTATTAACCCAGGACTTCAAAATAATATGTCAATGGCTTCCTCTTGTCACAAGCAGCACGCTCGTTTTTCAATCGAAACTCTAGCTCCATTAGGGGCGAAACGCCAGGGGGTCGTACCAACCCCCTACACCGTCACGCCGTGAATCTGACTTACTCGCGCGTGAGTTAATGCAACTTAAATATTTCAAAATCGCTTAATATTTCATTCGTTTTACATATAATTTGGAATGCATGTCGAAGTCAAATTTACTAGGCCACTGTTCCAAAATATAACTTATTTATTGTAAAATCACTTAATATTGCATTTGTTTTGTATATAGTTTAAATGCGTGTCGAAGCCACATTGACTAGGCTACCGTTTCAAAATCATGATTGCTATTTAAACGATAGACATTGGTAATGGGATTTGGTTTACCATGATGCATTTATACATTAAAGCCGTCTGGTCTGTTTACAGACGATAACTTTGGAGCAAGTGTCACGTTCACTGAAATACGTATTGTGATCGCGGAATTTTCTATATTCTGCTAATAGTCCATGTTGACCAACAGAAAATAATAGTAAACCTGAAGACCGGAGATATCACATCAAGTAAAAAACAGATCCTTAGGATATTCTCCGGTATTTTCTATGTTTCTAGCAAACCCCACAGCAAAGGTTTTCTAGCAAAATATATGAAGCACAATGTGCGCTTTCGACAGGTGACAGCTACGAGGCGAAAACGGTCATCATGCCTTGGACAAAAGTCACGGATCCTTCTGTCCTGGTCGGCTTCGAGTACTACGCCACCAAAGCGGGAGCACTTAAGCTCATGGTAAGGTCAGACAAAATGCAAAATTAAACACAGTATGTGATAATTTCAATCAATTTTTAGCTTAATATAGGTTTATTTCGTTTCCTTTTGTCGTCTTGGTCGTCTTATGCCGCCCACGTGTAAATTGACATGGAAGCAAGGACGCAGGAACCGGGGGGCAGCCGCCCCAACATTTTTATATTTTAAAATTACGACCAGGGGCGTTGCGTGGAAAGAATCGATTTCAGAATGCCTCCGGCCTCCTCAACTTTCGGGTGGTTCCGGCGCCCCTGCGGCCTGTATGGCAGTAATTGTATGGAAAAGTATGTTTAGCCATACCTTAAAGCAATAATTTTATTATAATCATGCCATTACATGACGTGAATATTTAATAACAAATGGTCGTAAATAATACCGTTTCGTAAGATCCTCTGTAACAACTAGTAAAATAATCCCATTCGCTTAAATTCCTTTTCAATATATGCCAAAATTTAAATAGATTACGTACCATGATTCAAATTTGAAGTTCAGTGTTGGTAACCATGCGCTATTGTGTTGTTTTTTTTGCCAAAAAAGCAACAAATGTCCTGCCGGTGGATTGGTGTTTCCGCTCTGTGGTGTGGTATTTCCTATCTTTGGTGTGGTGTGGTGTTTCCGGTCTATGGTGTAGTGTTTCCTGTCTGTGGTGTGGTATTTCCGGTCGTTGGTGTGGTATTTCTGTTCGGTGATGTGCTGTCTACGGTCTGTGGTGTGGCATATCCGGCCTGTGGTGTGGCGTTTCCGGTCTGCGGTGTAGTATTTTCGATCGTTGGTGTAGTATTTTTGTTCAGTGCTGTTATATTTCCGGTCGTTGGTGAGGTGATTCTGGTCGGTGATGTGGTATTTCCGGCCAGTGGTGTGGTGTTTCCGGTCATTGATGTGGTGTTTCCGGTCGTTGGTGTGGTATTTCCGGCCAGTGGTGTGGTGTTTCCGGTCGTTGGTGTGGTGTTTCCGGCCAGTGGTGTGTTTTTTTCCGGTCGTTGGTGTGGTGTTTCCGGTCGTTGGTGTGGTTTTTCCGGTCGTTGGTGTGGTGTTTCCGGTCGTTGGTGTAGTATTTCCGGCCAGTGGTGTGGTGTTTCCGGTCGTTGGTGTGGTGTTTCCGGTCGTTGGTGTGGTATTTCCGGCCAGTGGTGTGGTGTTTCTGGTCGTTGGTGTGGTATTTCCGGCCAGTGGTGTGGTGTTTCCGGTCGTTGGTGTGGTGTTTCCGGTCGTTGGTGTGGTATTTCCGGTCTGTGGTGTGGTATTTTTGGTCGTTGGTTTGGTGTTTTCGACCAGTGGTGTGGTGTTTGCAGTCTGTGGTGTGGTGTTTCCGGTCGGTTTTGTTGTATTTACGGTCGTTAGTATGGTGTTTCCGGTCATTGATGTGGTGTTTCCTGTCAGTGGTATTTATTTATGGTCGGAGGTATGGTGTTTCCGGTCGGTGGTGTAGTGTTTCCGGTCGGTAGCGTGTTGTTTACGGTTTGTGGTGTGGTGTTTCCGGTGGGTAGTGTGGTACTTCCGGTCGGGGGTGTGTTGTTTCTGGTCATACGTTCAGTGTTCTTTGTTGTTCAGGTGTTCCGGCCAAGCTGCCCAGGCGGCGCCTTCTGCCACTCATCTGGCACGTGTGGCGCCCTCTGTGACGATGTCGACCAGAAGACAGTATTTTGCGAGCAATCGAACCCGTTCTACGCTCCGCTGCGGCAATGTCAGGACGTGAGTTTTGTCAGTCAGCAATCCTCCCACACCACGGCCACTCCAGGCTCCAACTTTCATATCGGCCACGTAAGGTTAAGCTAACAACTAGTCAAGCTGACAATCCTCGGCGCTCATCGATAAGAGCCTTCGCAATACTGTCCACACCACAGGTATATAATAAAGACAGGCGCCATGCCGTGCAGAGGTGAAATAGCGGGCTGAAGACCCGACAGATCCCATCCGCGAGACATGCCACCGGAGCTGAACACACCGAGATGGCCGACCGTTTCCGCCCATCAGAGTTTCGAACAACCACTGGGATGATTATCGTTATCCCCGTCATATTACCGTCACCACTGTCACCACCGTCACCACCGTCACCACCGTTACCACCGTTACCACCGTTACCGCCACCATCACCACCATCACCACCATCACCACCGTCACCACCGTCACCACCGTTACACAAACATCACACATTTCACCACAATCACCACCCATCCACCACCATCCACCACGTCACCAACCGTCACCCCCACCGTCACCACCGTTCACCACCACAGTGTTTCCGTCGACCACCGTCACCACCCGTTTCACGAGCGGCCGCGCGCCCGCCCGGGCGCGCCCGGCCGCGGGCCGCCGGCCCGGACGCTCGCGCCGAGACCATCACACCACACCACCATCACCACCGTCACCACCATCATCACACACACTACCAGTCCGACCATCCACCACATACGACACCCACCATACATCACCACTGTTTGCTGTCCGCCACCCTCCACCCGCCCGCCCCCCCCCCCCCCCCCCCCCCCCCCCCCCCACCCCCCCCCCCCCCTCAACCTTGCCGTCAGGCTCCCAGATACTGTTATTCACAGATAGGTTAGAATCTCGCCTATCCTGGCTCCGAACATCGGTGAAGTCTTCCCTACGAGACATCCGCCATTACACCTTCACACACGTTGTCAACAAAACCCGTCTCATCGAGTCCTCACCCTGGGCGGAAAATGCGTCACAAGGGACGGAACGACACTGACGTTACAAAACCAATGGGACGAAGCAACTAAATCTCGCCACAACACCACACCCTTCTTTAAATGAAAACCCGCAATGCCACCCAACACACAACGTTGCCTATGGCATATCTACGTATACTTGGACGGCGTGAACCTGTCCGGCGCGCGTACTGACCGCGCACTTGGGCGCCGCCGGCAGAGATACTGAGAGATACGAGCAGCGACAGCCTGCAGCGCCACACTCCTCTGGGCTCTCAGGTGGAAGGGGTTTCCGTGCCGGACACGGGAGCCTTCCATCGGGCCCGCTGGCTGCTGTGATGGGGGTGAAGGTTGGCACCCCACCGAGTGTTTGGAACTGGGGCTACCAGCCCCTCCGGGGAGGAGGCCCTCCCTCACTCCCCTCGTTCCGGCCTGGGTGGCCGGCCACGAGTCTCCGCGCGTGGGCCCTCTCGCCTGTGCTTAGGCGGTAACTGAGAGGCCCGGTCTGTCGTCCGACCTGGATCGAGCGTTGCCCCTTCGACGCCGGCTACTGACTGGCTTCCGCACCTACCAGTCCCTCCTTCATGGTGGGTGGTGCCGTCGCGGTTCTGGTCGTGTCTGTCCTTGTACCGAGCCTGGTGCCGACCGAACCGCCGTCTCGCACGCCACTCTCGGCGCTTGGCGTTTTCCGGCTCGGGCACTGGAAGCACGTCCACTGACGTCCTCGCCTCCCGGCCCCTCATCGCCAGAAAAGGCGTCACCCCGGTGGCTGGATGAGGCGTGGCGCGGTACTCGCGTAGGAAATCGCGAATAAATCTGGACCGCGGCTCGCCGGCCTAGCGGCGCGGCTGACTGGCACGCGCCTTGATGTCGCGTTTACATCCGCTCTAACCAGACCGCAGGATCTGGGGCGAGTATTTGGCGAACTAAAATGTCTGGCGCACGCCGTGCGCTCATGAAGTCACCCAAACTGCGCCGATCGAAACGACTGCCCGTTGTCGCTGACTAATCTCCTCAGCGCGCGCCTCTCTCCTCGCGCGAAAACGGACTCGAGGAAAGAAATGATCGTGCTCGCTTGTGGATGAACCACTCAGCGCCACACCCTCCGGCATCGGCTGTAGAGGTCCACCAGCACGATGCCGTACTGTTCGGCCTGTGGCCCCTTCATCGGGCCGATCACATCGATCATGACCCGTTGCCAGGCCCGCTCCGGAAGCGGGATCGGCTGAAGCGGCGGGTTCGCACGTTTCACGTGCTCGTCGTGGTGCGAGCACCACTCGCACTCCTGAGCAGGGCGCACACGTCGGTCCATACGGGCCCACCAAAAACGCTTCGGCGGAAGTTCCGCTGCTTCGTCTCACTCTGCCCTGGTGACCAGCCGTGGCGCGTTGGCTAACACGCGCGCTCGCAGGCTCGCCGGCACGACCAGCCGGTCGCCCACGGAATACGAGCGCACCTGGCTCTGAGCCACGTCGCTGCGCACGAGTGAAGCCGGCCGGCCCGCTCGTCGAACAGGCGCGGCGGCGGCTGGGCCACTGCCTCTGCCAGACGTACGCGCACTGCATCATTAGTGCTCCCTGCGGACGCCTCTCAAAACCTCTGACACCTTACAATCGCTGCCGTCCCTGCCAGCACGGCGATTTGAATGGTGTCGTCATCGGGCCACGCCGTCTCGGGCATGGGTAGCCGTGACAGGCCGTCTGCCACCAGGTTCCTCTGTGAGCGGATATACTCCACGTCAAACGTGAACTCCAAGAGGCGCGCTTCCCAACGCGCGATGCGCCGACCGACCCGGCTCGAACCCTTCGGTCCGAAAATGGTCTGCAGAGCCTGGTGGTGCGGTGGCGGAGGGTAAAACCTCCGACCTACCACGGTAGTGCCGCATATTCTCAACGCCACGCACACAGGACAGGCCCTCCATTTCCACGACAGAGTAGTTGCGTTCAGACGGAGTGAACGACTTTGAGGCATAAGCTATCACTCTTACCTCACCGGCGCTACCGATCTGAGTCAGGCAGGCCCCACAGCCAACATCGCTGGCGTCTGTCGTGAGAAGGGTCCGCAGGGCGGGGTCGAACATCGCCAGCGCTGGCGCGCGACGGATCATGTCCTTGATATCGCGTGCAGTCTCTGTGAGCGTGGACTCCACTCAACGGAAACTTGCACGCAGGGCCGCGCGCAGCGGTTCTAACCCGCGTCTGACAACGTGGCTATGAACGCGGAGTGGTAGCTACCGTCCCAGAAGCTCGTAGGCTCTTCTCATCTGACGGGTCTGCTACGCTGAGAGCAGCGGTCGAACCGCTCTGGGTCGATGCTGAACGCTGCCGACCGAGATAGAGAATCCTCCAGACTAGGCTATCTCGGCGGCAAGCTTCTGCTGCTCTTACCCAGTTTAAACACCTGCACTCTGTGGGATCGAAACGCTGCGAGCACCTAGCCCCCACGATCGACTCCGCTGTTCAGCCTGCGGGTCGCACCGTGGCAGATCACGTCATCCAGATAGATCTCCACCCCGTGGATGCCTCTCAGCATCGACTCCATCACCTGTTGGAAGCACGGGCCTGCGCTCGCCAACCCAAAATTTACTCGGCAGAACCTGTAGAGTCCCTGGTGACTCACAAACGTGGTCAGCTCCCTACTGGACGGGTGCAGTTCTACCTGGTGGTAGGCGTCTTTGAGGTCAAAACGCGTGAACACTTGAGCCGTTCAGCCTGTCAATGAACGTTCCTCAATCCTGGGATGCGGTAACATCCGCTTATCACAGCCTGGTTCACCCGACGCATGTCCACACACAGGCGGATGCGACCATCTCTCTTCCGTCCGACTACCAGAGGAGATACCCAGGACGCGGCGCTCACCTTCTCTATGACCCCCTGCTGCTCCAGCTCGTTCAGCCTCTTACTCACCTCTTCCACTACTGCCAGGGGCAGTCTGCGAAGCGGTTGCCGAACCGGCCTCACAGTGGGGTCCACCTTGACTCGGTGCTGGTACCCGAGGATGGAGGTTGAGTGCGCAGGTTGCTGGTCAGGACGGGTCTCAGGTCCAGGGACACAGGCTCGGATCCAGGGCAGCGATCAGGGAGGTGTCTGCCGGAGACATGACATACTTGTTGATTGATGGGAACATTCACACTTGAAACCTTTCATCAAGTCAAGACCCCATCAGGGGTCCGTCCATAGGGGACTAAAACACAGGGACACTGACATTGCTCTTCCCTTACACTGCACCTCAACACACTTCTTCCCCAACACCTGAAGGTTTGGCACCATTGTACACATACAGTTCATTGTTCAAGGCTTCCTCTAGCTCCCCCTTGACCAGACCCTGGGCGGATAGGAGATAGGGCTGCCGGATCTACAACAAAAAGTCACACTTGCCGCTGTCTCCCACGTCGCTGGAACCCTCAGCTGGCCCTCGGCATACCACTTAGCACCGTCCAGCTGAGACACTTTGTTACCCTGTCAGTACGTGAGTCCCCGACACCACCAGCAGTGGTTTCAGCCTGCCCACCACTTGTGGCACTGCTGCCCCCTGGCTGGGGCACTCCTTGTCTCTGCTCAGGTGAGCGTCGGCACTGCCACAGCCGAAACACCGCTGGGCTGCTCTGTGGCTGCTTGCTGAGGCCACCTCTGCCGTGCTTGCTGCTGCTTGCCATCTGCTGCTGCTGTGGTGGTTTCGTTCTTCCTGCCGGCGCCCCTCCTTGGTGGGACAGCCTGGACCGGGACTGGACCTGAGGCTGCCGGAGACTCCATGGCGCGAGATTCCCTCTCTGCGCTCTCCAGAGTAGCTGCGATGGTCTGAGTCGCTGCCAGGGTGAGGTCGGATCCCTCCATCAGAAGGCGTTGGCGGATCCTTGGTGAGGCTGTGCGCTCCACCACCTGGTCGCGGATGAACTCCTCCGTTCTGTCCCCGTAGTCGCAGGTGGTGGCCAACTGGCGCAGGGCGGAGACCCACGCGCGCCCACAGACTCTCCTGAATGCTGCGACCTGCTTCTAAAACGGTAACGCTCGGCACATACGTTGGTTCTTGGTGAAAAGTATTCACTCAGGCGCCTCTTCGTAAACAGGAACGAGTCCTCCTCCTCCCTCTTGACCGCTGCCGGGAGGGACTCAAAGATCCTTTGCCCTCGGACCCGAGGGCACGGTCAGGGGAGGATGGCACCGCCTTCCGCTCTTCTGGGAAGACTCAGCCCCACCGATCGCCATTAAGTAGTTGTTCAAACATGTTTGCCCAAGGGCCCACGGAATGGCCGGTTCCGCGCCCGTCGGCAAAAATGGCCGGGGCACACGACAGTATATCCATTGTGGGGGCTCACAACGCGATCAATCTCATTCCTCGTCGCCACTTGTTGTGTCCCACTTGCCGTCAGGTTTCCCAGATAAACTGTTACTGCACAGTATCGGTTTATTCTCGCCTACTGCTCGAACATCGCGTGAGTCCTCTACGAGAGGAATCCGCCCTGCCAACTCTCGGACACACGTTGTCAACAAGAACCGGTCTCAATCCGGAAGTTCCCTCTGGGCGTGAAAATTGACTGCGTCACTAGGGACGACGACAACTACGTTACCAAAACCAATGGGACGAAGCAACTAAATCTCGCACAACAGAATCAGACACCCAAAACTTCAAATCACACTTGGTTTATATGTGAGAGGACATAGTTCTCACAGACGGTGCTCGAAGTGGTCATCGCCCATTTTAAGACACATGTGGAGGCGTCGCCGCAAGTTTCCGATCACAGACTTGCACATTTCGGGAGTTATTTCTCCTAATGCTCTGCCGATGTTTTTTATATTCTTCCGACGTTCTTGGTGCGGGAGCATAAATATTTTGCTTAAGCATGCCCCACAAGAAGAAATCCAGCGGGTTGAGGTCCGGTGTCATTTCAGGTCCGGCGACATTTTTCAGTCCATTGTCATTTGCACTATTTCAGCAATTGAAGACTAAGTATGTACCGAATGTGTTCAATAGACGTTTTTCTTTCCAGTGGTATCATTTATGATATCCTGCAACAACCAAAAGGAAAGCTAAGGCAATTTTTCCAAGAGACACCCTGTGCCAACGCATCATTTACCGAAGAAAATGTAACCACCCATATTTTTAGGCAACTTTGAGTTGACGGTACTCTGCAATAAGAAAGATCATGAAACACAACAATTTCGAAAACATAAACTGGAATTAATTGAGATTCTAATCGTGCATAAAACATCTCCCTATCGACACTATTTCAAGAGTTACGCGACTTCAGAAACAGTTAGATTTTTCTGCCGCACCCTGTAGAAGAAAATATAAGCAACTTTTACAAAGGAAAGTTTGTTTTGAATCAGCTATCAATGCAATATCCCATCAAAATCTGGTGCGTTTTCAGAACTGTGCGAGACTTTTGGGGATTTGACCCCCCTAAAAAACACGTTCTGGATCCGCCAGTGTGTAGGAGTAGGCATTTAACGCGAATATAATGTTTTGACGTGCACACTAGAGATTGGCGGTGTTTAAATTAAATAATAATTTGATTGATATCCAAAATAGTTTTAATTTACCAATAATTAATTTAACGCATGATTGTTTGCCAAAACATGTTTGTGTTTGTAGATTGAAGCAAGACAAATATCAAATCGTTTTTTGCGCTTGGTAATGTATGCACATTGAGTGGCTTCATGCATATAATATAAATAAAGAGCCATACATGCAATATTTAATAGCTAGATGCACCAAGACTGTGCTCAGGAAGAAACGACCACCAAACACGTGCAAATTGTTCAAATTGCAAAAGCAATTTGTGACCGCTTATGACACTCAAATGCAGTGCAATTTGTCATCAGCCATCCGCTTCGTAATATCTACGTACCCACATCCTGGCAATAGTGTGGGACAATGGGGCATTAACTGGTCCGAAATCATCTATGTAAGTGCCCCCTCCTAACCGCAGTGCAATGATTATGTAGCGTCAGCATACTGCTTTTGAAATAGGCTTTAGCTGTTGAAGATGCCTTTCAAGTGATTTCAATATGATGATTTTCCATGCGTTGCGTCCATCGTAACATCACCGTAACTTAAAAAAGAAATGAACTGAAATACAACAAATAATATGGGAAGGACGATGATGTGGGGAGGGGAAACGGAATGGTGGAGCAATGTGGGAAGGGGAGAGGGACGGAGTGGT
>VOPJ01007292.1:0-17232 GCA_014673585.1 Semibalanus balanoides
AACATAATTTTTATGAAAATTAGTAAGTACAAATGTAATGATTATCTTATAAATGCTTACATAAATAGCATAATATTGTCACTGGTAAGGAGTTCGCTCGCTGGTCCAGTAACGCTGCTTTTAACAAATGTTACCATATTAGTTTTTAGACAAAGCAACAAATCGCAGGATAACACATCAAATATATTCGGCAGGAAAGTCTTTACAACCCAATAGAGTATGCTGTTAGTGACTTCTCGACAAGACCCTTAAAACTGTAATCTCAGTATAAAACCCCATTATAAAAGTGACTGATGTCCTTTAAGTTTTCTTTCATAATTCGGTACTTGGGAAAAATACTCAATCATGTAAATGCCACAATAACATCTCAAATATACGTCAATAAATCAGAGCCGTGCGGGTTCTGAGTGACGCGTCTCGCGTGCTATATCATGGGTCTAGTCACAACTGAACTACACGAGAAATGACGAAAAGCATCGGCCTCGGTCCACAGTGTATCTCGCCCAAGTTAAACTCAGGCTACGTCACAATCAGAAAGGCGACAGTGTCAGTCACAAACACCAGTACACTATCTCAAGGCGAGAGTGACTATGCCCACCGCAAACACCGTAACAATGTCACGCTAAAAATTTACAACAGAACACAACCCACTCACAGACCAAACGACCCAGGTACTGAACGGAAATTTTTCGTCATCTTGAGCAGGTCGATCGGGTGCTCGTGGCTCTTATGTCTTCAAGTTGGTAACTAAATAAATCACACTTCGAATCGCACGCGTGTAAACAACATCGGCTACTTCTATGTGCAACCCAAAGCTCGCTCCAACCCGTTGCGTGCTCCGATTCGGCGGCGACCCTAGTCCGCACTCCCCCATGCAACCTACACCAACAAAATAACGGCTACAATAAATATGAAATTGGTTATCTGAGGGTTCTAGCGGTACATGAGCTCCATGCACCGCACCTGCTGGATCAAAGTTCTGCCTTGGCCTTTCCGTTTGTGACCGGCTTCGGTGCAGGCGACTTGCCGTACACACTGTCCAGGATGAGACCTGGAAACAACACGACCAACACACGGTCAATATTGGACGACTAAGCCGACTGCTGCAAAACTTCTGTCTGTTAGGTACTACCCCTGCAAAAGCATATCACTGGCTGGAACGCAGCCGATTACTAACAATAATCCGTGTTCAGAGAGCAGCACCGACTAGACACTGTAGACAGAGCCACCTGCCGCTGGGCGACATTATCACTGCTCATAGGCATGACTATGACTAGCCTGCCTGCTACGTCACATGAGAGCATCACCGACTAGACAGAGCCACCTGCCGCTGGGCGACATTATCACTGTTCATACCGCACAATATGACTAGTTCTGCCTGCTAAGCACATGAGAGCATCACCCGACTAGACAGAGCCACTGCCGCTGTGCGACATTATCACTGCTCATACCGGGCACTATGACTAGCCTGCCTGCTACGTCACATGAGAGCATCACCGACGAGACAGACCACCTGCCGCTGGGCACATATCACTGCTCATACCGGCACTATGACTAGCCTGCCTGCTACGTCACATGAGAGCATCACCGTCGGCATACTGCGGCGTCCGTGATCCAGCAGCGACACCAGCAGCGACACTACGCAGCGTAACACTAAGCTATACCTCGCTATCACCGAGGCGTGCAGCACAAACCTGTCAAGATGGCTTCACATGGTATCGCCACTCTAACCTGGCATTACAGCGCCTATTTAAATATGTTAACAGGGGGATTTGTCCCCCGCAGTGGCTTTAAATCCCCCTCAGTGGACGAAAAAAAACACCCGCAGTCAACGAAAAAATGTGAACTGTCCCGAAGACATGACGCCACCTCCCCCTCCCCCTCCCCGGGACAACAACATTTCGCTGACGAAACAGAGCCAAACGTTTTCCCCTAACTCCAAACTCAAAGCCTATACATCCGCCAGTAGAAATCCCACGCAGTGAAAATTCCTTCGAGAAGGCATGTGAAGAGGGGTTTACATGGTGGCGCCACCCTGCCCCAGTGTCCAAAAAATACATGTTTTGCTTGGGTGTCAGAATGGAACATTCGAGAGACAAAACAAAGCCAAGAGAGAGGAAATTAAGCTTAAAATGGTACAATACTTATTTTGTTTTTGAATATGAAAAGCAGTAGTTTCGTTGAAATCATGCATTTTTAGTCAATATATGCCAGAATTAATATCACAATTCATAAATTGTGAGTGTAAAATTCATTCCTAAAATGGAGAGCAAGAGAGGAAAATTATTCTCGATTGGGTGTCATTTCCCACCCAAATCTACAAATTTTGTGACTTTGCGGCCTGCCCTATGAAGAGGGTTTCATATGGTAGCGCCACCCTAACCCATGGAAAGGGGTTCACTCATGGTGGCACCACCCTAACTCGCGAAGACAGGTTCCCATGGTAACTGATGAAGGCAGGTTGACACAGTCGAGTCGCACTAACCTGCGAACACGGCCACGGCTCCCACCCACTGGCGGTTGCTGAGCGAGTTTCCCAGCAGGAACACGGAGCCGAGCACGGTGAAGAACTTCCTCGTGGTGGTGATGATGGAGCAGTGCAGCGGGCCGAACTCGGTGATGGTCATAAAGATGAAGTACTGCCGCGGGCAGGGAAGACATGCGAGAGGTCAGGGCAGGGAGGACACGCGATAGGTCAGATGCGACATCGCCATCGCAGACGGCGGCCGCAGCAGAGACGCCGTGCAGCACGCACAGAACCGAGTGTATACTCGTGATCAGTAGCGGAGAGTGCCCACCAGCCAACACCCCTTTCGAAAAATCAGTCTACTGGCTTTGCGTTTTGTCCTGGTGATCTGAAACTTCTTGCATACATTCCTAACATTACTTCCAAGGAATAGCTACAAGCAAACTAATTTAGCTTAAAATGTGAGTTATAAGCTAGTTTCATTTTTTGGATCTTTCTGTTCACTGGTGGACATGGGTATCCATCAGTGAACAGGGGAGGTACAGACAGTGAGCATGGGGATTCAACCAGTGAATAGAGGACTTTCACCATGAATAGCTGTGCGGTGGGGTTTTCTGCTGATGCTCACTTGATGCTTGTTGACAATCCATTGACACTCGAACTTGGACAATCTCTGTGACACTCGACAATAATAAGAACAACAACTTTGAATTACTGTGGGTTCCTAATGGAAACGTGATGATTCCCTTGGCCCTGCCGTAGGCACGTCCGTAGAGTTAAATCAGCCTCAATTCTCCTGCATTCACTGTCGAAAAGTTTAGGTTTTCCGAAAGGAAGATCCACCAGTGAATATTTATTCACTATTGGGCAACCGCCCTGTTCACTGGTAGGCAAACAACATATTGAAAAACAAAACAAAAAATGAGGGAAAAAATAAATGGCTGTTAAAAACTATGACATCTACATAGACATCGCAAAAGGTGTCAGAAAAGTTAATTACACTAAATATAAAAATACAACGTTTCTGGAAAGCAAAAAACGCTTATCAAAAATCAAACGGCAAACACAACATTTAACTGTTCGTATCCTGACAGAATCAAATGAGAGCAGCCATTGCTGTTCACAACTTTAAACATCATCGCTTAGTGTCAGCTACTACCACCGACATCGATGCAATCATCACATTACTAATATAGGCTGGAGGGGCACCTGTTCACTGTAGGCACCATGTTCGCTGGTGGACACTCTCACCTACTCATCGTGTGTTAACCCTCACCCTGGTGGTGGTGGTGAGGGGGGGGGGCATTTTGAACCGCCAAGGTTTTTCCGGAATAGCGGGAAAAAGGCGGCGCGCGCGCCCAATTTTGTACAGCTGTTGGCAAATCACTTGCCACACACTTTGTGAAAAATTTGACTTCGGGTCATTTCAGGTCAGGTCACGTCAAGTGACCTTGCCTTCCCTAAATGCTTGTGATCGTGCCAAAGCAACAGTTTTTGTCCGAGATATTTGAAACTGGCAGGATTTCATAAGATTATAAGTACCTACCATTGGTAAATTTTGGATTTTTTGCATCGGTGATCCAAGGTCAGCTCAATTTCCTGACACCCTATTATAAGTGAACGGGAAAATAAACAAATGCTTCCTATTCAGACAATATGGATTGAATCAGGCTGATTATTTAATAAAAATATTATTTTAGAACATTCTGGATGACCAAAGTGCAATTGTTGCTCAGTGATCTCTACAAGGTCATCTGAGGTCATCAGCAAGGATTTGGTAATAACTATTGATAGAATAAAGATAGAGACGAGCAGATGACACCACTGTGCTTGTCTCGTCTGACCGCGTTGCCTCATATGCAGTACGACCTACATGGGGCACCAAATGACCTTGACCTGAGGTAAAAAAAATTGAAGTTGACCAAACCAGGCCACCATATATATGTTTCAAAGCGCCTCGATAAGACAAACACGATGGGGTTAAAATAATTGCTCTGACGTTTTTAGGTAAAAAAAGCTATTCAGGAAAACAAGTCTTACCAAAAATGCAATTTTTGACTGATGATCTCTGGAGCCAAACTATTGACCTAAGCTCAATTTGGAAGACATCAATTGCGATTGAATTTTATAAGAGCTTTTTTCCGTTTGTTCATAGCAACATAGTTCTCGAGAAAATTGGGGACTGTTCGAAGCGCAGTAAAAAAAAAGACCTTTGATGACCTCTGGCGACCTCAATATTGACCTGAGCTAAAAATGCTCTCTGCAACTTCAAATGTCTATGTTGAAAGATTTCGAACGTTTTTTCCGCGTCTTTCTATCCCTTTTAGTTTTCGAGTTAGACGAGGGTGTCATTTTGACACCCCAACATGGCGAAGTTGTATCAGAGGCCCACCAGGGCGCGGGGTAATAGCTTCGACCGTTAGCTAAGCTAAAATCAGCTCATGAGAACAGCATGCATAGTGAATTGTACCGACAATAGAGCGTTTTCGCATATCCGGCTCCACCAAGACCCGTGTGAATGTTTGGCTGAGATGATGCATCGTGTACTGCCCAGATATGTTCGGTGGTGTTGCCAGACAATTATAAATATGGCAATACGATTATTGTCAAGACGTGTAGCAGCAATTTGTTTATGGACAAACGTGACACGCCCAGAGCCCAGGTAGGACAAACCGGTCACCCCACAACCCTCTGGAAGCGGGGTAGTAACCGAGACTCTCCTGAACCCGATATTATACCTCTGGGAATCGCCGTAATACGAGACCATCAGCTTCAAAATTTACAGGATAAGATACAGAAGTAAGACAGCAATAACTTGGAGCAGCAGCAGCATTAGACAGTGTGACGGGGTTCCCTCTCACCTGTCCAAGGGCAGAGGCGATGGAGAAGCTGGCGAGCTGCGCCAGCACGGGAGGATGGCGCTGAACGAAGGCCACGAAGCCAGACAGCTCCCCGGTCATGATCACCGCTGAAACATCGCACACAGAGGTCAGCAGGGCTCACAAAGGTCAGCCGGGCACACAGAGGTCAGCAGGGCACACAACGATGGTACACAGGGGTCAGCAGGGCTCACAGGGGTCAGCAGGGCACACAGAGGTCAGCAGGGCACACAGAAGTCAACAGAGCACACAGAGGTCAGCAGGGCTCACAGAGGTCAGCAGGGCACACAGAGGTCAGCAGGGCACACAGAGGTCAGCAGGGCTCACAGGGGTCACCAGGGCACACAACGATGGTACACAAGGGGGTCAGCAGGGCTCACAGAGGTCAGCAGGTCTCACAGAGGTCAGCAGGGCACACAGAGGTCAGCAGGACACACAGAGGTCAGCAGGGCACACAGAGGTCAGCAGGGCACACAGGGGTCAGCAGGGCTCACAGGGGTCACCAGGGGGCCACAACGATGGTACACAGGGGTCAGCAGGCTCACAGAGCGTCTATCAGCAGGCACAAGAGTCAAGCGGGCCACACAGAGGTCAGCAGTGGCACACAGGAGTTCACCAGGGCACACAGAGCGTCAGCGCACAACAGGGTCAAAGCAGCACACGAGGTCAGCAGGGCACACAGGGGTCAGCAGGGCACACAACGATGTTACACAGGGTCAGCAGGGGCTTCACAGAGGTAGCAGGGCCACAACATAGGGTCAGCAGGGCACACAAGAGGCCGCAGGGCTCACAGAGGTCAGCTGGCTCACAGGGGTCAGCGGACACCACGATGGTACACAGGGTCAGCAGGGCTCACAGGAGCGTCAGCAGGGCACACCAGAGTCAGCAGGGCACCGAGGTTTCAGCAGGGCAACACAGAGGTCAGCAGGGCTCACAGAGGTCAGCAGGGCACCACAGGGTCAGCAGGGCCACATGGAGTCAGCAGGGCTCAAAAGAGGTCACAGCAGGCACACAGAGGTCAGCAGGGCAACAGGGTCAGCAGGGCAACAGGGTCAGCAGGGCACACAGAGAGTCAGCAGGTGCACACAGAGGGTCAGCAGGGCCACCACAGGGCGTCAGCAGGGCACAAACGATGGTACACATGGGGTCAGCAGGGCTCACCAGAGGTCAGCAAGGCTCACAGGGAGTCAGCAGGGCACACAGGGTCAAGCAGGGCCACAGAGGTCAGCAGGGCTCACAGAGGTCAGCAGGGCACACAGAGGTCAGCAGGACACAGAAGTCAGCAGGGCACACAGGGTCAGCAGGCACACAGAGGTCAGCAGGGCTCACGAGTCAGCAGGGCACACAGAGGTCAGCAGGGCACACAGAGGTCAGCAGGGCACACAGAGGTCAGCAGGTCTCACAGAGGTCAGCAGGGCTCACAGAGGTCAGCAGGGCACACAACGATGGTACGGCAGAGGCCAGCAGGGCACACAACGATGGTACAGCAGGGGTCAGCAGGGCACACAACGATGGTACGGCAGAGGCCAGCAGGGCACACAAAGATGGTACAGCAGGGGTCAGCAGGGCACACAACGATGGCACATCAGACATATCAAGATTACAGGGCACAGAAACTGGGTTAGAAATAGACATGGAGAAAAAATATTATGTTGCTAGTAGTAATATAAAAATATTCAGTTTGGGATGTAATATAAGACACGTGAGCATATAAAACTAAAAGAAAACGAAGAAAGCAAGCAAGCTCAGATGAATTTCTTATGACAACTGGATGGACACAATATATACTAAAGACTAAGTATGGGACAACATGGTGCCATTACAACACGGTGAGTACCATTCATCTACGGCTTCCGTTCTGTCTTAGTAAGTCACAGCTCCAAGTGGTATAGCAACGAACGGCGCAAAGCGTACTAAAGACTAAGTATGGGACAACATGGTGCCATTACAACACGGTGAGTACCATTCATCTACGGCTTGCGTTCTGTCTTAGTAAGTCACAGCTCCAAGTGGTATAGCAACGAACGGCGCAAAGCGTCGACACGGACATGACTGTCACCGCTGTCACCGCTGTCACCGCTGTCACCGCTGTCACCGCTGTCACCGCTGTTCACCGCAACTAGAAACAACGGTGAAACACTAACCGAGCCCTGTGTACAAGGTTCCCCCAGAGGTTGATGTTGTACCGATGAAACACTAACCGAGCCCTGTGTACATGGTTCCCCATAAGTTGATGTTGTACATCATGTTGCCCGAGCTGCACTTGAAGTCGTTCTTCATGATGTCCTGGATGGCGCCCGTCAGTCCGTCCATCAGCAGCGACAGGAGCTGCCGGAGAGAGAGAGAGAGAGCAGACAGACCGTGACGACGGTGTGTCGAACAGCAACAGCCAGAGACAGCAGTCTGCGCATTATCCACAGCGCATTCGGCGACCGAACCAGCCGCAGAGAGAGAGAGAGAGAGAAGCGGAGAAGCAGAGCGAGAGCGGAGAAGAGCGAGAGCGGGTAGAGAGGAGAGAGGAGAGAGGAGAAGGAGAGAGGAGAGCGAGAGCGAGGGGAGCGAGAGCGAGAGCGAGACGAGAGCGAGAGCGATGAGCGAGAGCGAAGGAGCGAAGAGCGAGAGCGAACGAAGAGCGAGAGCGAGAGCGAGAGCGATGAGCGAGAGCGAGGAGCGGAGCGAGGCGAGAGCGAGAGCGAGAGCGAGAGACGAGGAGCGAGAGCGAGAGCGAGAGCGAGAGCGAGAGCGAGAGCAGAGCGAGAGACGAGAGAGAGAGAGAAGAGAGAGAGGAGAGAGAGAGAGAGAGAGAGAGAGAGAGAGAGAGAGAGAGAGAGAGAGTGTCCAACGCTGGTATTCGGTAGTACAAAACTTCATTTTGTACTACCGAATACCAGTTTGGATTTCGGGCGCTTTCTGGTCCGTACTTATCTCTCTTCAATGAGTGTAGCCGTTTACCTCCGTTTTCGCCCTTCTAGCCCTTTGCGGTCGAGCTATCCCCGGGAACATGCTTCCGCCGCATTTCCCCGTGGAGGTGCAAAGCTTTGTGCACAACTTCGTTATATTCTTGACTCTGGGAATATACCTAGATTATGAAATATAATACATAATTCCAAGTAATATGTACGTACCACGCTAAATGTACCCCTTATATTCTGTAGTCCAGAATATTACTATTCTGGAGTTCAGAATAAAACTAATTTGTGAGCAAAGTTTGCATCTCAACTGGTGTTTACTTCGGTAGCGTTCGCTGAACCCGAAATGCTGAGGCCGAAACGGGAGCAGCTCACTGAAGAGAGCAAAACACCGGACCAGAAAACGGACAGTAATCCAACACTGCCGAATACTCCCACACTGGCGGACTGGCCTAATTCCTATGTAGTTTCGGATCCAGCCGCCATGCCTCGTCCTCCAGCCCACC
This sequence comes from Semibalanus balanoides, assembly GCA_014673585.1. NCBI lineage: Eukaryota > Metazoa > Arthropoda > Thecostraca > Balanomorpha > Balanidae > Semibalanus > Semibalanus balanoides. The sequence goes on from VOPJ01007292.1 coordinate 8,762, forward strand.
CAGCGGATGCACCACGACGTAGTGACGTCACGTCCACGCCTCGTCTTCAACGTCATCAGCAGCGAGGCCCGGCTGCGCCTGCACTCACCAGTAGCATCTCTCCGAGTCCCTCAGTGCCGGTCGGCTCCTTCTGCACGTCGTCCTTGTATATGAACACGGCCACGCCGACAACGATCAGCAGCACGAACAGGTACTTGCTCAGCGGGTAGCGCCGCCGGCTCAGCAGTACACCCATCAGCATCACCGGGATCGGCTTACACGACTTGCCGACCACCTGCGGCAGGGGGATGATATAGCCGACCACCGTTCAAATCTGCACACCGGGCAAACTGGCGGTATTTTCAGAGGGAATGTTTCAACATTGCCAGGACTGAATAAACAAACTCATACGATCAGCTAAATATTGAAACAAATCACACAAGTATTCCAATGAATACAATGCTATACAAATACATAATTATTACATTTACTTCAGAATTAATTCATTGTACTGCTTTAACCCACTATAGGGTGGCAGGTGTATCCATACCTACAGATTCGCATGGCCAGTTCTCACCTGAGTGGGGTAGTTGACCCATTGGAGAGCCTTGTTGCTGAACACCATAGCAAGCAGGTACGTGAGCGAGACTGCCGCATAGTAGCCTGGTGTGGTGTTGTCCTTAGATGGTGAATGCACAAATCGATTCACTGGCGAATAGAGCAGAACCAAGTTTAGCCCACAAGACGGTAGATATCTCTGACAATAGCTCAAACTCAGATTACAGTGAGACATTTTCTTACATGTGATTGATTGACACACCATAGTTGGAAGAAAGTGATCACATCTTAACCAAAGCTAATCTTCATTGGTAAATTTCACATTATAGCCTTTTAACAATCACATTTACGAATCTCAACTTATGCCACTCATGTAACATGCATAGATGCACAACTTCATGCTGCACACAATAGGCTTACAATGGCAAACAGGTATAAAAAGATCCCTTCCGAGAAAGTCACTTGGAACTTACATAAGAGAGCATAAATTGTGTTCACCAAACACTGTAGTCCAACAAGAGGAAGGATGTAAGTGAACTTTTCCTCTATATCACCCAGCTTGTAAGTGCCTCGAGTTCTGAAAAGTAAAGATAAACAGTTAGAGACGTGATGCTAACTGAAAATGCACTGGTGATGACTGCTGAAATCCGGAGCACTCGATGCATGATATGACTTCTTACAGATTCAAATCAACCTGTTAAAGGAAATAGTTCACCTTGGATTGTTTTTTTCAAACACGATTTGAATATATTTTGAAATACAACTTCTTTCATATTGTCAAAAATAGCCACATAGCGCGATTCAGGACAGGAAGACGTAACTATCAACTGATTTATCAAAACTATATGCGTACTCTGCAAACGGTTAAACGGAAAGAATTCAAATGGCTCAGCCAATCAGATTCCGAGAGTAGTCGCGTATATTACTGTATAGCCCCGATGGCCCACATTCCTTCGACAAAAAGTGAAATATATTCGGCTGGAGAGCCTTTTCAGTCCAGAAGACTTGAAGCTAGGGGTTTTTCAACACGGGTACAGCTACAAAACTGCTATCTCAGTTCAAAACCTATGTTGAAGGTGAACTATTTCCTTTAAGCTGACCCTAAGTAAGACTATTCTATATAACTATAAGTAACTAAAAATTAAACAACTTATAATTTTGCTTCAATTTGCTGTTCTGGTGGAATATATTATGTCTTATTCTGCCCTTATTATATAAGCCTAGCATTCAGCATGACCAAAAATGGATTTGCCCCCCCCCAATGTATATCATTCTTGTAATAAATATATGATTAATTTTACCCTTAAAATAATCCACAAACAACTATGAAGCTATCCTCCTAAGAGACAATGACAATGCAGTCCTACAAAAGCATTGCTATTCAAGTTATGTGCGTATGTACACTGACCATGCAGTTACTCAGCAGCTAATGTCATATCGGCAGATTTTATTAATATTTAAAGTATTTGGCAGAAATGCTGTTATCATGGACCACAGATTATATCATGTGAGCTGTGATTCCATCAGCATCATGTGTGTTTTGTTTGTTTATTGAGGTTTAAGGGTGCGCCAACAGGCAACATCTTTGGTCAATTTGTGCCTGTTTGTGAGCAATATGAGTATACTATTTGTTTGTATATTTTTTATTTGTTGGCGCGCCGACAACTAAGGTCAATTTGCGTCCAAGTGAGTATACTGCAGGCTGCCAAAAAGCCCACAGTCTGCTGCAGTGGGATACCTAGATAATGTTGGATCTTATTCTGAGATTAATTATAAATAGATATAACGATACAAATGACTTGAGTCTCAAAATTCAAAAATATTCGAAAAAAAGGTCACTATATTTCGGCACAAACCTTCATCAGGTGACTGAGCACAATTCCCCAGACAAAATTAACAAACAAGATATCGCGAACGTGTTACATGTTTGACAAGCACTTTGAAGTAGTTAATCTTCTGAAAAATAATAATAATGCTAATGCACTATACAAGGTCAGGGATGACAGAAGCACGTGACTACTCAAGAGACAAACCAAGCGCAACAGACCAACAAGACACAAGGACAAAACCCGACGTACATATTAACTTTGCCCTTTTGTCGATGATGAACTGTGTAGGAGGTCGAACGAAAGTACGCGCCAGCGCCTTCCTTGTATAGTATCATGTCAACAAGGTCATTGATAACGACAACTCACCAAGGTCTGACAGATACGAGGACCAACTTGTCCATCAAGCGGGCGTATCATTCCTTGTAATTCTGGGCTTGGGATCAAACTTGTGCGACCAAACACGCAGTTTACCAGTCAAGCTGCAACTTGTCCACGCCACACGTGGGGGAATGTATACCCCTGTCAGAGAACGATTCCTTGAACACCGGCCGCCGTGCTCAGGAAGGGACATCAACAACCCTGTGGGGCTTCACTTTCGACCAGCACGGTTTGATGTCCTTCCTGAAGTTCCGATAACAGGGAAAGTGTTTGTAAGTGCATGGCCATGTTGGAAAGTAAAGTATAGGAAACAATGTTTTTCGAGATCTTCAAACCTGTCATGACAAAAAAGTAGCGGCTGGCCCTTTTGAGCCTAGTTAGCAAGTTGCACTGACATGAACATGGACCTCTACCTGCTGAGTGTACTTTATCTATTCGCACCGGGTATTTAAATTAATTTATTGCATAACTTGCATTCAATTGATCAGTCTTGTTAAATTTTGCTTGTCTTCCGACTGAAGCTATTAGTGGATTTGATGTCTTTTTCAGATTATTTAGAAAATTGGTATTGTTTGTGTTGATTATTGGCGATTATAGTGATGTAGTTATAATATAGTGTAATAGTGTATATTTAGTATATAATTTATATAGTGCATAGTGTATATATATAAGTGTACAGTGAAATATATATCTGTATAGTGCATTACATAATTATTATTTTTAGAAGTTAAACTACTTCAAAGTGCTTGTAATAACATGTTAACACGTTTCGCGATATCTTGTTGTGTTAATTTTGTCTGGGGAATTGTGCTCAGTCACCTGATGAGGTTTGTGCGAAATATAGTGACTTTTTACGAATATTTTTGAATTTTTTGAGAACTCTAGTCCATTTGGTATCGTTATATCTATTAATTATGCCAAGTCTCAAACAAGGGTTAAACTTAATTTAATTATAAGTGTTCAGGATAATGTCTACATCCAATGGTAGCCATTGCCATAATTTATATCACAAATCAGTTGCTGGCACTTGGTCCTTAGGATCAATTTATTGAAGAGTCAATTATTTTATCCAGCCCAATAGTCAATAGTCAAGGTATGGGGAAAATGAACGATTTTCAAATGGTTATTATGAAGCACTTGACAGTAGTGATGGGGTGAATGGCACATGGATGGCTCATAGTTGAGTTTCAGCCACCCATATATTTGAAAATTATATTGGGAATTTATGCGATATAGCTTTGAAAGTGCATCAATTTTGTGATCCCTTGGCTCACCTGAATCAATTTTTTGACTCAAATCAAAATCACTTAATCAAAATATTGATGCAGTAGCAGAACCGGTATTTTTTTTAATAAAAAATACTTTTTCATAATAATTTAATGTAATAACATTACAAAATTAGTTTAACCCGCGACCCACTGGGCCTCTGCATTTCCTTCGCCCGACTGGGTGTTTGAACACCCCCCTCTAACTCAGTTCCTATGACATGTAGAACAAAACAAAAAACACTGTTCGAACAGTCATCAAAAATTATTTCGAAACTATTTCATATTTTTTTTTTGCTCAAGTCAAAACTCAGGTCACCAGTGGTCATCGAAGGTCAAATTTTCCAGTTTTAGGACATCGCTCCAGAAACCCCCAAATATCTCGGAAACTATGCTACTAGAACCGTTTCCAAAAAGCAATCGTAGCCATTGTAATTGCATAGCATGGAAGGGTTTCTCCAAATTGGACCTCAGGTCAATAGTTTTAGGCTCGTAAGAGGTCATTAAAGTCAAAATGCTGATTTTTGGCAAAACATACTTCTCGGAAAATAACTTCTTACATAATAAAGTAACGCAAGACTGTTTACGCCATCGTGTTTCTTCTCGTCAAGGGCACTTCGAAAAAAAGGTGTCATTTTTGATCATGATTAGGTCAACTTCAAAAAAATGACCTCAGGTTCAAGGTCAAGTGGTGACCCAAGTAGGTCATATTGCATATCAGGAGATGTGTCTTGACGAGACAAACACATTGATGAAAGTTGAACTACTTCTCTATCTTAATTATGTTTAGAGTTATTGACGAAAAGTTGTTGGTGACCTCGGAAGACCTCAAATGTAAGGGTCCCTGAGCAAAACTTGCACTTGGATCATACATAATCATATTATAAAATTGTCGAGAAGGAAATAGGCTGATATCGTCGAAAAAGAAAGCATTTTAATATTTATCCATTGACTTATAATGTTTATTTGTTTATTTGTTTATTTAACTCATAAACACCCACGGGCAGTTCCCAGTAACGGGTGTAGTCATAAATTAAAATCAATAAATATGTACATACATACAATACAACACAGGGCACACAAGAAGATGATAAAATTATAAGCGTATCATGAATCCAGAGAAGCTGTACATTGCGTGCATGCGCCATGCACTACGCAGGCAGGCACATTTCCACGACATTAAATCGTCAGCCAAGGTTTGAGCTGAGGGTGCTGCCGTAGTCTATGGCACGCCACGACGAAAAAGGAGCAGAGGGACTGGAAGAAGTCAGAGGGATGGGGCTGTGCTGCAGGAAAAGTTTTACAGGTTCGCGGACATGCGGCTAGGATACAGTTTGACAGTACTCTGACCCTGCCGAAACGGTTCATGAAACAGGCCAGTGTGTCGCAACGTCTACCCGGGACGTTCAGACCAAAAAGTGAGACGAGGTGGTCACAGTCGATGCGGTGATGGAGTAGGTTCTGCATGAACATGATGTCAGCTTGAACCAATCGAGCCTTGATGGACCTAGTATTGAAGTGCTGGAGTAGACTGGCGTAGTCCATGGGAGGGCACGGATATTGGGTTCTGGCCGCCAGCCACATGAGGAACCGGTGTTGCAGTCGCTCCATCCGAGCATGGGAGTAGCAGCGGCTCCGCCCCAGATGTACGTGGCTTATTTCCAGTACGGCATCTAACGTGCGCGTTGAACGCACACATCACCGCTTATGTGCTTCAAACCTGACTGGGCACTGTGGCATCTGCATAAGCTCCGTATGCAGTAGCCCAAGCATGTTCTATTGGCTTTTGCCATGGTGGTTGTCAATGTGGTCGGGCAAACGTCAGCTTTGGGTCAGCAGCAACGCCGAGGTCACGGATCCGCTCGCAGCCGTTCCAGCTTGTGACGCTTTAGGATGTAGTTAGGAGAATAGGAGAGGTGCGGAGGGAAAAGGATATGGATTTGCATTTGATGTGTTAGCCGGTAAACCTCAGGTGTTGACACTGGAGGAGCGGTCGCAGGTCAGCCTGTAGCGGTGGTGACGTTTCCAGCCTGACAGCAAATGCGATGGCTACAACTTCACATCATCCGCGTACATAATGCACCGAGTCATTGATGTGATCGGGAATGTCGGCTACATAGCAGGCAAACAGCAGAGGACCCAGGATACTGCTTCCGGGGATCCAATGACTGCACGGAGAGTCCAGTGGGGTGTTTTTCCCGTTGATGACGACGCGCTGGGTGCGGGTTTATGGAGTAGGATTTCAGGCCAGCTATGTTGCGACACCAGTAAATACCAAAGGATGACGGAGCTTGTGCGCAGCAGAAGAGTGTGGTTAACGCTCGTGAATGCAGCGACGGAGTAATCTGTGCAGATTTGCAGTCAGTCTTGTTGGCTTTTGACATGGAATGACCAGGCCAGTGCTCGAGGAAGCAAGGATAGGTTGGAGACCGCAGGATCGCATAGGAAGGAATCCGTGTTGAGGAAACCGGAGGGCTGGTTAGACAGGCGTGTAGAAGGCTCTCGGAGAACGACCTTTCTCTAGGATCTTATGAGCCAAAAGTGGTTTAGCAGGGACACGGGCTTAGTTGTCAGGTGTTTTTTGAGCCCTTTTAAAAACCGGGATTACATTTGCTTGTTTCCAGATGCTAGGAAATACACAGTTTTGACAGAGATTTCACAGATAATATTTAGTGTACGGCCATGTACCCTCAGCACACTCCTATCAGGATCCTAGCGCTGCAAGGAAGTCACAAAATATGGGGGGAGGTACAAAATGACCCGACTCAGGTCAGCCGATATCAAAAATTCACGAGATACACATTTTGTAGATTTACTGATGACTATATGTTAATCCTAAATGTTTGATATCGATCGTTAGGAAACTCGTGGTCATGGCACGACCGCAAAACGTCTTTTGTAGGTGGGGTCACTTGACCTGATCTGGATGAACCTACCTAAACCGATACCGAAAACTTGAATTTTTTCGTAAAATGTGCAGAAAGGATCAAGATTAGTTATGCCCAATTTTGGCCGGCGCTAAGCGCCGCCGTTTTTTTCGTTATCTTCATAAAACAGGTGGGTGGGGGGGGGGGTGTTAACGGGGGGCCCCGCCCCCAGTGGGGCACGGGTTAAGTTACTAAGAAAATATTAACTTGAATATTTCTAAAGGATAACTTGAGAAAAAGACAGAAACATATTTGATGTAAGTTGGCACTTCAAGATGATGTCTCAATCTTCCCAGAAATAAAGTTTAAAAAAACTTACGCATACAGTTTGAGTTGTTACCCATGTGCATGGAGTAAACAATTGTGTGTTAGATGGTATTATTATTTTTGTGAACTGGCCATTTTCCATTAGGACTAAGTGTTTTTAGTGGAATTTTGTCAATAACAGCATCAATTTTATTTATCCTAAGTACAGTGCCTATGACAAGCTCCGCCCACTTTGCATGAAACAATGTATGCGTCAATTGATCCCGAGGACCTAGTGCCAGCCTATTTATACAGACCTTGGTGCCAGCAACTGAAATTAGGAATGTTGCATTCAAAATGCAAATTATATTATTTGCTTAATCCATACTAAAATAACAAAAAATACACAGTGCCAAGAGCACACAAATACATCAATGGAGAGGTACTTTTCTGGAGATGCTAAATGCTCATTATTATCTAAAGGAAAGTCATTAAGAACTCGTTACTTTTTAAACATGAAGAGAGACAACAATTGGTAGCTGATAATTATCCAGTGGTGAATAAGTAGGATAGGTATGTATCCAAAGGTAAGGGGCAATTAAACTGAGATTAGGTTATAGTCCAGTTGCCAATCATAACAAGATACACAAATTTGCATCTTATTAGCAGTGAATCAATACTTAAGTGAGCTAGCATCATTGATGACACCAGTAGTAACAAAAGCCTCATATTTTGATGAAACCAGCAATTTGACGTTTTCCCTGTGTAGGATCAACTGAAGTAAACCCAGAAACATTCCATCCTCAGCCTTTTCATGGTAACAGAATGTCAGCAATGTATCAGTATCATCTGCATTCTGATAGCAATAAATCTGATATTAGGACATGTCTGAAAGTTGGACTTTTACCCTACCTACCAAATAATAATTATGGGGTTTACATCCAACATTTTTTTTTGCCGGAGAGACAGCAAGAAATCCATGTTCATGCACAGCGGTTAATCACATGCGTTGATAAGTCGGGGTGCTTTTGTTTGAAAAATCCCATATAAATTTATTCCCAGCCGATCGCTGACGGGGTCTCGTGTGGTTGTGAGCAAGGAACCTCTGTTTTGAAGAAATTCATTTAAACTAAAGCAAAGTTTATACAGCTGCTAAAGCACAGTTTCTATTCAATCTTCAGCAAGTGTTCAGAATCTATTACATAAATACAGCTGCTAAAGCAGAGTTTCTAGTGAATCTTCAGCAAGTGTAGACCATCTGGCAGGTGTTCAGACAATCTGGCAAGTGT
>VOPJ01007293.1:0-17234 GCA_014673585.1 Semibalanus balanoides
GATGCCACCCCCTCGGTTTTTCCCAAATAACTGACGTAGTTATCAACCCATCGCAATGCAAATTTCAATACCTTACTCGTTATCAATTTGACACACATTCGGATTTTTGTAACTTAAGACTTTTATGATTCGTGACCTATGACCTGTTTATCAAGGTCATGTCAAGCGAAACTGGCGTCCCGTAGTATATATTATTGTTACATGTGCAGTTTCCGAGGGTTTGCTGTTCAGGAGCAAATGCAAAGGTGTCTCCAAGTGACAGTTGTGTCTTCCGCAGAGATTGTGACCTCAACTGACCTTTTCTGAAGTCAACCGAGGTCACTGACCTCCGATGACCTCAGATGACGTTTTTTGGCTTCTGACCGACCAACTTTAAATGAGTAAGATGATTAAATGCGTTACGCGCATTGTGCCCTCCCTCACGGGTAATGTAATTCTGGCCACCCACAGGGAATAGGAATATCATAATTCTGGCCACCCGCAGGGAATGGGGTTAACATATTTCTGGCCACCCGCAGGGAATAGGTGTAACATAATTATGACCAACCGCAGGGAAAGGGGTAAACATAATTCTAACCACCCGCAGGGCATAGGGCTAACATAATTCTAGCCACTCACAGGGAATAAGGTTAACATAATTATGGCCACCCGCAGGGAATAGGAGTAACATAATTCTGTCCACCCGCAGGTCATAGGGTTAACATAATTCTGGCCACCCGCAGGGAATAGGATTAACATAATTATGGCCAACCGCAGGTGATAGGGGTAACATAACTCTGGCCACCCGCAGGGAATAGGGTTAACATAATTATGGCCACCCGCAGGGAAAAGGAGTAACATAATTCTGGCCACCCGCAGGGAATAGGGTTAACATAATTCTGGCCACCCGAAGGGAATGGGGTTAACATAACTTTGGCCACCCACAGGGAATAGGGTTAACATAATTCTGGCCACCCGCAGGGAAAAGGAGTAACATAATTCTGGCCACCCGCAGGGAATAGTCGTAATATGTGTCAGATTCTGGCCACCCCAGGAATTAGCGACCGTTAATCATAATTCTGGCCTCCCGAAGAGGGATGGAGCGTTGACATAATTCTGGGCCACCCCCAGGGAATGGGTTACATAATTCTGGCCTCCGAGGAGAAGCGGTTCTGCCCATAATTTCTGAGCCACCTGCAGGGAATATGTAGTTAATGCATAATCTGCCTCCCCGAAGGGAATTATTGGTCCGACGTATTAAGGGCCAACCTGCAGGGAATAGGGTTAACAGTAAGCTCTGGGGTTCCCGAAGGGAAATGGGGTTGACAGTAATTGATGGCCACATGCAGGGAAAGTTAACATAGATTCTGCCCCCCGAAGGGAATGGAGTTGACACATAATATGCGCGCACCTGCAGGGGGCAATAGGGGCTAACATAATTCTGGCCTCCCCCGAAGCGAATCGGGAGTTTGACATTTAATCTGGCCACCTGCAGGAGGCAATTAGGTGAGTTAAACAATAAAATTCTGCCACCCGCCGCGAAAACGAGGACACCCCAGTAACTATTAATTATCTGGCCCACCGCAGGGAAAATAGGCGGAGTTAATATAATTTCTGAGCCACCCGCTAGGCGGAAAAGGGGTTAGTGAAACACATACATTCTGGCCCACAGCCCGCAGGGAATCTAGGATTTTAACAATAATTCTGTTCACGCTCCTAAGGACGAAAATGGGTTGACATAATTCTGCCACTCCGCAGCGAATAGCGGTTATATTCTGGCTCCCCACGAAGGGAAATGTGGTGTACTACTAATCCTCCCCTGGCCACCCCGGCAGGGTGACATAGGCTTTACATTAATTCGGCGCCTCCCGACAGGAATGCACTTCACATCTTAATTCTGGCCACCTGCACGGGAAATAAGGTTAAACTGCATTTGGCCCCGAACGGGAATGGGTTGACATAATTCTGGCCACCTGCAGGGAATAGGGTTAACATAATTCTGGCCTCCCGAAGGGAAAGGGTTGACATAATTCTGGCCACCTGCAGGGAATAAGGTTAATATAATTCTGGCCTCCCGAAGGGAATGGGTTGACATAATTCTGGCCACCTGTCATACGAACGTGGCTCTGACCGACAACTGAGTGTATCGGTAGACCCATAGAGCTAAACACTTCTAAGGTATTGATATACAACTACTAACATATCACCGTTAAACAAACATGTCTTCAATGGAAAATATATATTATGTGACTGCTTAGTGTTCTACTCTGAGAAAGCTCTGAATCACCGGCTGGCAGGCTCATTTTACAGATGCAAATGTCGTTATGGAGGAGGTTATGCACAGTAAATGCCGCTGTGCTGTATTAATGACATTGCTTACATAGCTTTGATGCTTGCTAAATTCATAGAGCACATTATTCACCCTAGTCACAGGCTAGTCATCACTTGTGACAGATGTAGCTGTCTTGTCATCATAAACAAATCACGACAGAGTCGTCATATTATAATGGCTCACTGAAGTGCATGTTAAGAGCAATGATAAATTACAACACATATCAACACGATGCAGCAGAAATCAAGTGGTCTGCCACCCAGACCTGTCCTCATCACGTCATTTACGTATTTATTCATTTTAAGTTTTTGACCAGATACGATACAAACTCAGTTAGTTTCCTGTGTTTCTGAGACCAAAAACTGATCTAAGAGGCAGAGTGCACATGGCAAAATTTCATTATACACAATTAATCATAATTTTGCGCCAGATGATAATTTTATAATATGACCAGCAGCCAAGAGTTCACTATTTGGACGATATGACGTTGAGCTCGAAGAGATCCAGCCATTACCGCAAAAAATCAGAAAACAAAATGATCTTGTTCTTTCGAAAAATCGAAATCAATGTTTTCAAACAAGTTTAAAACCTGGAATATATGTGAAATAACTGACTATGAAAATACCCAAACAAATTGTTTTAGCAATATCTCCATTTTTTACAGATCGATTGCTGCCATGCATAGTTTGTCATGGGTGCCGCAACCCCAAGCCCAGCCCCGCCGAAGCCCATGAACACCATGCCCAGACCAAGACCAGGCTCATTCAAACTCATAATATTTAGGCCAATTCCTAGTCTGGCCCATTCAGATTAAACATGTAATTACTTTCACAAAATTTGCAGCAACTATCCTAGTGTATTTACTCGCATACTTTTAACCCGCGCCGCACTGCAGCTTTCGGTGAGGCGTGAGTGAGCTGTAAATCATCTTTATAATAAATTTGGTTGCTGAAAATGTATATTTGCATTTGCCATTTGGTATGAAGTAATCTATGTTTACTTACGCTGGGCCGGGGGGCGTTTAGACGCCCCGCTAAGGATTTTTCGAGGACAGCGTAAAAACAGAGTCGCGCAGCGCCGCCGTTTTTGGCAAAGCTGTCAGGGCTAGACTAACAAACCAGACAGCAGGGGTGGAACTTTGTTTCTCTTGGGGAGGGCCCGAGCCCCCCGCATGATTTCAAATTTTAACATTAGGTCTATGGCGTTGCATGGTAGGAACTGAGTTCAAATTTATCGAATTAACATTAGAGCCCCCCCCCCCAGCGATTTCATAAAGTTTCGCTTGTGCCAGATAGTTAAGCCAATAAATTAATACATATAAAATAGACTAATAACCCTTTTCCCTGCGTGAGGCGGATTCTGCCCCCGGTAGTTTTTCGCCTGCCACCTGCCACGCAGCGCCGCCGTTTTTGGCAAAGCTGTTAGGGCTAGACTAGCAAACCAGACAGCAGGGATGGAACTTTATATCTCTTGGGGAGGGCCCGAGCACCCCCCCCCCCCAAGGATTTCAAATTTTAACATTAGGCCTATGGCGTTGCATGGTAAGAACTAAGTCAAAATCTATCAAATTAACATTAGAGACCCCAGCGATTTCATAAAGTTTCGCTTGTGCCAGACAGTTAACCCGCGCGGCGTAGGGATCTCCAGCCGAACGCGCGGCGTAGGGGGGGTAATTCTACCCCCCCTCGTATCTTCCGAACCAATAACCGCAGCGAGACGCGCAAGGCGGCTATCGAAAGCTCTCAATGAAACAAATCGAATGCATACCCAAAAAAATTCACGTTAGGTCAAATGTCAGGTCACGGTCAGGTCATATGGAAAATTCGAGTTAATTGAGTTAATGGTTCATAATTTCATATAATGTTTGATTAAGACTATCAATGCACATAAACTTCAAGGATATATTACATCCCTGCATTAAGTAAAGGTTGAATTCGTGAATGCAAAGTCAGGTCAAGATCAGGTCACAAAAGTATGTCACCAAGAGGACAACGACAAGTTTGTTGATCACATGTTTTAGGGGTTTATTTTAATACGTAAAATCGAAATAAACAGCCATTTTTAAACTGACCCATAAGGTAGACAGTCATCTAAGGTCAAAACTGGAACTGACTAATGTGAATAAACAATGCATGTTTCTAGTCAGTTTTTGTCTCATAAATCAACAATGACATTTATATAACTTGTATCAGGTAAAACAAAGTTTTTTGAAAAATGACGTCACTAGCTACTTATGCTTGAAAGCAATCACACTGAAAAATGAAGATATTAACTTTGAGATTTTGTTTGGGCATTTCTTTACACTTGGTTCTCTTATTTATATCCAGTTTTTTTAATACCTTTTATTTTTTCTGAAAAAATGGGTTAAAAAATGGAAATCCCGAGACGCCATTTCTGTAGACCAATTAAATTTCCCTTCCTCCATTTAGTGTTGCAATTTGCAGTAAATTATGTTGTCTACGATGCATCAAAACATTTATCGTTATTCAACCCAAAATGGCATGCCCCATGACGTCATCAAAACGTCATTATCTCCCAAAGTTCTGATTTTTTTCGATGATTTTTTTTTAGGAAAACGTCAAATTGATGCTGAATAAGGTACTAAGACTTTGACGTCGTTATCTGTCATAGTCTTCAAGTTATTGCGAAAATACGGAGGGGGTAATATTTACCCCCCTACGCCGCGCGGGTTTAGTAAATAAACTAATAAATATAATACTAATAGACTGATAACCCTTTTCCCTGCGTGGGGCAGACTCTGCCCCCCCCCCGGTAGTTTTTCGCCTGCCGCTTCTGAACCATTACGTTTATCATCTTGAAACCTTTGGACATTTCCTGAAATTGAATGAATAATTTTTTTTTGTCTAAATTTGAAAACGAAATTGGCGTAGCAGAGGCGGCTTTAGGCTCATGCTTTGGGGAGGTCGTTACGAATGCTGTTGTGCGGCGCATACTTTCTTCGTAGTTTGCGGTGGAATAAAAGCGTCAGAAACTATGTCACTGCTATATACACCATGCATACTTGGATTATACATATCTTGGGGCAGAGGCGCACTCAGGTACCAAAGAATGGGAGGTAATATCCTCCGTCAAATTGGGCCCAACTTCAAAAGAGCAGGATGTTAAAGGGTGTTCCGCATATGGTGCCCCAACGTTGTTTACCTGGATCCACCTTTGCGCAATATATTACATTTAACAAATCACAGCAACAAAGCCAACATGTGACGTTCCTGTCGTCTCAAACATTCACGAACAGCATGTATTTGTTATCAGAAAATCCCACATTTTTCATCCCTGAGTTCGTCTATGACTTTTCGTTTGGTACTTGTCCTTTTGATATATTGAAGAAGCTCAAAAACGTTTCGTGCATGAAAATCTGTCGATTCAAACGAACGCAATGACCTTTCAAAAAACAAACAAAAAATGTATTTTTTGCCCCCTGGCCCTATCAAGAGCAAAAAATAAATTTCACGGTCCAAAATAAATATTTCATCACGACGAATCGAATGGTGTTTGTTGCATCGAAATCGGCCGAGCGGTTCTCAAGATCTCTGGGGGGAGGAGCAGAATCTGCCCCCTTGCAGGTTAACGTAATCAGGGGCGGTTTGACACCATCGTCTTAATGGATAAGGTCGGGGACAAAAAGTTTCTTCTCATGAAGTACTCGGGGGCAAAATACCAGTAAAGATCATTACTATGTCATTTCTAGGACAATGTATTAAGCGATCATGTCCTTAGAAGTACTGATCGTCAAAGCCGCATCAGATGTATCTTCACTTATTCATCATCACGTCAGTATTTATGTGCATTTATCATTTTTCAAATTTAGCAGTTGCGTTTCAGCTCTTGACTACCAATAATTTGGTTTCATCCATATTTGCGACGAAAAAATGTAGGTATACCCGTTATATGTCAGTGAGGGATAGTGAGATGATTTTGTTCCCCGGCCCCGGCCACGGTCTCGGCCCGCCCCCGGACCTGCTTTGTGTATTGTCAATGGAGAGATCCTACTGTTTGGTCAATGAAGCACTTTACGTGCCTTTATGCGTAGGCATTCATCACGGATAAATATACCTAAAAATAGCAGTCAGTATTTCCGCGGTGGAAAAACACAGCCAACAATTTACGTCTGTCTGCACGGCTGAATTTACGTGCCTTTGTGCATAGGGATTTTCCAAAATGACCTTAGCTTAGCTGGCTGGGGTATTTTTTATGTGTGACTTTTGGTCGGGGCCACTCAAAGCAGTTTTACCACCCCTAAATGTAATTCTGGCCGCCCGCAGGGAATAGGGATAAACCAGACAGTACTGGTACCCGTTGAGGACAGGTCTGAGCGGCAGTTAGCTTGGTATCGACTGCACCGTGATGTGTGTTATGATGTCACGGTGCTTTGGGTCGACATGGCACGTCCGTGAGCAGGGCAGCTCCGTCACATTGAGCCCACCGACCAGTCACTCCTGATCCAGACTCCCTGGTGGACACATCTACCCCGAGCAGCTCCGTCGGACCGAGCCCACCGACCAGTCATTCCTGATCCAGACTCCCTGGCGGATACATCCACCCCGAGCAGCTCCGTCGGACCGAGCCCACCGACCAGTCACTCCTGATCCAGACTCCTGTGAGTTGGACAACATCTACCCCAGCAGCTCCGTCTGGACGAGCCAACCGTACCTTGCCAACTCCTCATCCCAGGCTTACTGGCGGACGCATCCATCCCGACTAGATCCGAGACCATGCTGCCCCTGTCCTTCCCAGCCATCTGTCTGTCGCTGGCGGCCGGCACTCTGGCCGTGACTTCAGTGAGTTACGTACTTGAGGGCAGCTCGTATCCTGATACCCCCAATGCGACCAGTTTAGCGCCCTCCCGGATCGCCTGCTCCGCCAAGTGCACGGCTCTGGAGGAGTGGCGCTGCGGCGGGTTCAGGTACCTGGCTAACGGTACCTGCCTGCTGTACGAGGTCGGCAGCCTCATCACGTCAGGAACACCACCTCTGGAGAACACATCCTCTGAACAGCCGGCAATATACCGCCGACCTGCTTCACCAACATGTCCAGGTTTGTGAACAATGCTGCCTCGAACCGGCACAACTATTCCTTGATGACAAAATGAGCTAGATAGGTTATTTATAATTTGTTAGCCTTTCCCGTTAATCCCTTCGACCTTCACCCATTGATTTTGACTTGGACTTTAATATTTTCCCCTTTTTTCATCCCAGCTAGTCGACAGAGTTTTGTCGGGAGAGAAAATCAACATCTTTATTAGCCAGGCATATAATTTACATTACGTTAACACATGCACTTGAGTGGGGCAAAATCAACCCATCCTCTTTTTTTCTCTCTCTCTCTCAAAGATAGCAGAAAAACCCGTTCGAAAATGAACTATTCACATAATTTAACCCGCGCACTGCAGGGGGTTCGCGCCCAACACGAACTGCAGGGGGGTTGATTTCCGCCCCCCGTGAGATCTCGAAAACTACGCAATGTAGCGACAAGCGGTAAACGGCATTAGATAGCTCTAGGCAAGCTCTATTGAAAGTATTCAGTCTTTTCTTGATCAGGTCACAATTGAGGTCACCAGTGGTCACCAAAGGTCATATTTTCCGGTTTTAGGACATTTTTAGGACTCTTTTCCAGAAACCCCCGATTATCTCGCAAACTATAATAGCTAGGAGCAAACAATTAAGAGGCAATCGATAGCTATTGAAATTTGCAATCGCACGTTTGTCATTAAAATTGATATCAGATCAATAGTGCAGACTCCAGAGGTCATGAAAGGTCAAAAATACTGTTTTTAGCAAAACAGTTTTTCGTAAATAGCATGTCACCTAAGAAAGAGAGGGAAATCATTTTGACGCCATCGTGTTTGTCTCATTGATGCGCTTTGAAACACACACGGCAATCTGTAAGGGTCAACTTCAAAAATTTGACCTCAGGTTCAAGGTCATTTGGTGACCCAGGTAGGTCATGTTGCATATGGGGCAACGCGGCCAGGACGAGACGAACCACCAAATTGGTGTCAACCTAATCGTCTCTATCTTTTTTATCAAGAGTTATTAGCAATCACTGCTGATGGACCTCAGAATGACCTCAGATGACCTTTGTATAAAATCACTGAGCAACAATTGCACCTTTCATTCATTTAGAATGAGCTAAAATAGCATGATTCTGAAAGAATTAGCCTGATCCATTGCATATTTTCTGAAAGGATAGCATTTGTATATTTTCCCATTCACTTATAATGGGGAGGTCAGGAAATTCACCTGACCTTTGGTCACTGATACGAAAAATCTGAGATATATGAATTGTAGGTACTGATATTCTTATGAAATCCTGCAAGTTTCAAAACTTTCAAAAAAAAGACTTGGTGGCTTGGACTGAACGCAATAAACATTTTTTGAAAGGTGAGTTCACTTGACATGGACTTTGTGACTTCTTGACCTGAGATGACCTCAAGTCAAAACTTTTTCAAAGTGTGGGTAATTGATGCCCAAACAGGTGTACGAAATTTGGCGGCGATGCACGGCGCCGTTTTTCCGCTACTCCTAAAAACCTGAGGGGGGCGGAAATCACCCCCCCACACACACACACCTGCAGTGCGCGGGTTCAAATTATGGGCCTCGTGTCATTTTACGTCAGGTCACCAGACCAGGTCACGTAATGACCTCGCATCACAAAATTTGTGTTGCATTCAGACACAGTTTTAAAGCGATCGGTTTCAAACTTGAATGTTGTTATAAGGTCATAAATACCTACAATTTGTTTATCTCGGATGTCTTATATCGGTGACCTAGGGTCAGAGTCAATTGTCTGGCCATCACAGCTTGTTTGTCAATGACTCTCTACAGAATACAGACAGAGACGTTAAAACGGTGTCAATGTGTTTGTTTCGTCGGAAAACGTCTTACCTAATGCAACATGACCTGCTTTTGTCACCACTTGACCTTAATCTGAGGTAAAAAAAACTATGTCGTCATCACCTGTGAAAATGAATATAATGAAAAGCACCTGGACAAGACAATCATGATTAAAATAATGAATGCATTGAAAATGCAATCACCGGGAAATCTTAAAGCTTTTTATCATAATAGTTTAGAATCCAGAGGTCATCAAAGTAAAAATTTTGTTTTTGCAAAGCTGATTTTTACAATGAAACATTTTTTTCGGATAAAGATAAGGCAATCATTTTGACACCATCGTGCTTGTCTCGTCAGGGGGTTATGAATCATGGAAACGTTGACTAGGTTAGGTAAACTTATAAATTTGACACCAGATCACGGTCATGTGATGACCCCAGTAGGTCATATTGCTGACTGAGAGACGTGTCTCGATGAGGCTTACAAATTAATATCCGTTTACTGGCTCTGCCTTTATTCTGTCGAATTTTACCGACAAAATGTGTTGGTGACCTCAGATGACCTCGGATGACCTTAAAAGGACCGGTGCAGTTGCACACAGACTGCACTTGGGTCATCACTAATATCCTATATGATAACATGATCCAGAAGATATTGTGATGTTATCATGCGTAACTTCGGGAAAGGAAACATTTAAATATTTCCACCATTGCCTTATAATGATAGGTCACGAAATTGACACGATTTGATGTCACTAATATACAAAATCAGAGACAATCGTATTATAGTTAGCTATAGACTTATTAACTCATGTAAGTTTGAAAACGATCGACCAAAAACTGTGGCTGTGGTATGTCCGTAAACGTTTTAGAGGTGGGGTCACGTGACCTGGACTGGTTACCTGACTTGAGATGACCTCTGGATTTATTTTAAGAATATGTGATATTTTTACTGAAACGACTGTGCCAAACTGGGCAATATTTGTCAATATTTGTTTTTAACTCAGCTAATACAAATTTCAGAAAGATGCGCCGGATGTATTACAATAAATTATAAAAAAAAACTGTCGATTGCCTTTAACCCTCACCTGTAGGGTGAGGGTCAAAAACATTTTCACAACCTGAGACCATAGAAATTCAAAGTCAGGTCATAAAAGGTCCAATTCTAAATTTGAATAATCTAAATAAAAATGTATAATTTTATGGTCCAGTTTTGTCTAAAAAATACAGCTATGGCATTTGTTTGTCTCTATCTGCTCAATAAAAGTAAAAAATGAAATCTAAAAAAATACGTCATGAGTTATTTATACTTTGAGAGTCCTAAGGCAGTCAAAAATATTGATATTTGCTTTGAAATTTGGTTAAGGTATCGTCCATACTTAGTTCTCTCATATTTCTTTCTTTTTATGTTTGGAAAATTTTGGTTTTGTGATAAGATTTCTGAAGATATGTTTTTTTAGGGGACAAAAACCAAATTTTTTACAAACCCTTAATCGCTATGTAGACAATATTATTTAATAGTTTGTGGTGCCCTTTGTTTTGAATTTGATTCATTTTGTACGATCACTCAAACTGTTATCGTTTTTCGACTTAAAATGGACATGACGTCAATAAAAGGTAATTATCTCCCAAAAGTCCTAAATCAATTTCATCGATTTTTTAGCAGACGTAAAATTGCTTTGAAAAACGTTACTGCAAGTGTCACATTTATATCTGCTATGCTTTTTGAGTTATTGAGAAAATCCAAGAGGGTTGTCAGATTATCCCCCCAGCCGGGCGCGGGTTAATGTGTGTAGTATTAACTAGGTATGGTCCGGCCCGCCATGACGGGGTGCACCCAGGGCGGGTGGGTGCGCTTGTGCAATAAACCCCGACAAACTGTCGCAGCCGCTGTGTGTTTACAGGTGACATGTCGGACCCCTGCGGCTGTCCTGACGGCTTCAGCCGCTGTGCCGGCCGCTGCCTGCAGTCTCTGGATCTGTGGGTCAGCTACACCGAGGCGGAGGAGATCTGCGCCGGAGTCGCAGCCCACCTGGCCACCCCCCGCTCCGAGGAACAACAGCAGTGTGTGGTGGATATGACTGAGTTCAGCTGGCTGGGGTTCAGGGGCAGTAGGACGGTCGAGTCATTTGTAGGAGCTGATAACTGTGGTGGTATCTCCTACTCTAACTGGAATACAAATTACCCTGGCCTTCAGTCGGAAGATAACTGCGTCAACTTTGACAGTGGCCGCTGGAAAGATGTGAAATGCGCGGCCGCATTTCCCGTCCTCTGTCAGCTGGCTGACTGTTACCGGCCTGAGTGTCAGCAGTAACCGGGGACAGTGACAGTCAGCTGGCTGACTGTTACCGGCCCGAGTGTCAGCAGTAACCGGGGCAGTGACAGTCAGGCTGGCTGACTGTTACCGCGCCCGAGTGTCCAGCAGTAACCCGGGACATGACAGTCAGCTGGGCTGACTGTTACCGGCCTGAGTGTCAGCAGTAACCGGGGGACAGTGACAGTCAGCTGGCTGACTTTACCGCCAGTGTCAAGCAGTAACGGGAACAGTGGACAGTCAGCTGGCTGACTGTTACCGCCCGAGTTGTCAAGCAGTAACGGGGACCAGTGACAGTCAGCTGGCTGACTGTTACCGGCCTCGTGAATATTTATTATTGTGATTGTCAGCAGTAAACCGAGGAAGACAGACAGTCAGCTGGCTGACTGTACCGGCCCGAGTGTCAGCCAGAACCGAGGACCAGTGACAGTCAGCTGGCTGACAGTTACCGCCCGAGTGTCAGCAGTAAAACCGGGACAGGACAGTCAGCTGGCTGACGGTACCGGCCCGAGGTAGTCAGCAGTAACCGGGGACAGTGACGTCAGCTGGCTGACTGTTACCGGTCGAGTGTCAGCAGTATTAACGGGAACGTGAAATCAGCTGGCTGGCTATACCGCCGAGTGATAGTCAGCAGGTAACCGGGGACAGTGACAGTCAGCTGTCTGACTTTACCGGCCCGAGGTAGTCAGCAGTAACCGGGGACAGTGACAGTCAGCTGTCTGACTGTTTACCGGCCTGATGTCAGCAGTAAACCGGGACAGTGGACAGTCAGCTGGCTGACTGTTACCGGCCCGAGTGTCAGCAGTAACCGGGGACAGTGACAGTCAGCTGGCTGACTGTTACCGGCCTGAGTGCACACTCACAAAAAATCAGCACCCGCGCCATGTGTCGACACCCCTAGCCCGTGTGATTCCCACACAACCGAAAATATGTCGACTGGGCGGTGTTTTTATCTGCACTAGAGAGGTTTACCGGAACATTCGTGATCAACGTTGCATGGGCAGTATAGGTATAACGGAACACCCGTGATAACCACTGCATGGTGAGTCGAGTTGTTGCAATACTCATGCAGGGGGTTTCGAATGACGCATCAGCCGCACGTATTGCGGAACTTCGTCCACCACTAGGAGAGGTTTAACGTCACCGCTGCGTGCGGTGTCGAGGTGTCGCAATACTCATGCGGGGGTTTCGATTGAAGCCTCAGCCGGGCGTAATGTTGCAGTTCGTTTGTATCACTGGAAGAGGCGCAGCGTTCAACACTGCGTGAGGTGTCGAGGTGTCGCAACTTGCAAGACTGATGTCAATCTGAGCATGCTCTGACTTGGCTCATGATCATTCGCGCCATTCTTCCGAATCTGAGCAACTAATAAAAGGTACATTTCCGTGCAAAACCATTATATTGACCAAAATGTGCATTATTATAAACATGTAAATGTATCAACATCAAAATCATAAATCATGACCATCAAGCTCACTTATACATAATCATAGTTACTATGGATCACAATCAGCTATACGTATATCCATATGTTTAAAGAAGATTCGTTTCTCCAATCGGTGCAGCTCCGATCGGATACTTAATAGGCTGTTTCGCTAGTTAACCTTTTTCACAGTGCACGGTGCCCCTATGGTTTTATCATGCTCTATATGCATGGGAACAACGTAGTATCACTCCTGTCCCTTTAACTTTAATCCCCATCCGGCACCGAGCGAGAGAAGTTTCGCCCTATCTCTTAATATAGGGACGTCAGATCCGCTAGCGGTGAACGCCCCGGAACTACCGCGTCCATTTCTCTCTCGATGCCCACAGTTGCTCAGTAAATGCAGATAGATGCATGCATTAACGTTTTTTGTATTTTCCGGATCTCCTTCTTGTATATCCATATTCCAGTAATGTCATAAAAGTCAACATATATCCATCTTTACGAAATATTACTTAATTGCAACGAATAAATGTAAAAAGTGCACCCGGGCAGATACGACGTGAGACATCAGTGCAATACTTTCTTTCGGTGAGTTGTCTGGGCTGTCAAAGCTGTAACCATTCTGGCCTGACCTTTAGCTAAACTTCGGCAAGACTCCTTGCAAATTATTTTTTAAGTCGTGACGGCCGGCAGCTGCTGACAGTGGCAGAGACGGCTGCAGATCCAGCCGTGCTGTTGCTTTCCCCGACCACGGCACTCGCCACCTCCGTCACCATCTTCACCGTCCGCTCCACCGCCACTGTGCACCGGGTAGGCACCCACCTCCAGCAGCGCGCTGCGGATTCCCTCGAGCTCTGTGTTTCCTGAAGCCCATCGTGAGCGGGTGGTTACGTGATCAGCTCCGCACCCCAATTCCAGCAGATCGGTTTGAAGTACCTCGCGCGGCCAAAGTGATTGTCGGCAGCACGAGGTTCGGAACCCCCTGATGCCACTGCTCCGCACTGCTGAATGACCTGCACGGCCCGGGCGCGCACGGCCCGGACGTGTTTTTTACTCGGTAGCATCGAGATGTATGCTGTTACGAGCAGCCACGTGTGGATAACTTGGCAAGATGTCAATGATATACATCAAGCTAAATCACTCAGGAGTATGTACGCACAATTTTTTATTGTATTTAACCGAAGCGGTTCTCTCAACGTGACGCCAAGTTAAGAAGGGACAAAAATCACCCGTTGCGCGTTAGACGCACGTGGGCGCGGCCGGCCGTGTGAGTGGGGACTTGTGCGCGCGGCGGGTGGAAGTCCGGCAATTGCTATCGGCGAGACTAGTGCATGGGCGTATTTAGGGGGGACTGCATCATTTCCCCCCTCGGTCTTTCGCCCTCATGAACCGAATGCGCCATCATGCACCCACGGTGCTAAAGGCGCCTTCGGTTAAAGCGCCCTCCCACATACATGTAAAGGTGCCCTCCGATACACCTCTAAAGGCACCCTCCCACATACCTTCAAAGCGCCCTCCCAAATACTTCAAGAAGCGCCCTCCGATACACCTCTGAAAGCGTCCTCTTACATACATAGCTTCAAAGGCGACCTTCAATACACTTCTGAAAACGCTTTCCCAGATGCCTTCAAAAGCGCAATTTGATGAAATTCTGAAGACGCCCTCAAACATACCTTACAAAAGGAGCCCCCTCCCCTCATATGCCTCCCATGGTGCCCTCCGATATAAATATGAAGGCGCTCTCCCACATATCTCCAAAGGTGTCTACCGATGCATTTTTGCAGGCGCCCTCCCACATACCTACAGCCTCCAAAGGCGCCCTCACATACATCTTTGATGGCGCCCTCCCAAATACCTCCAGAGACACACTATAATACGCTTTTGGAGGCGTGCTCAATTAAACATCCGAATGCGTCCTCCGGTACACCTCTAAAGGCGCCCACATACATCCAAAGGCGTCCACTGATATGAAACACCTCTGAGGGCACCCTTCCTCATAGTCCAATAGCACCATCTGATGCGATTTCCGAGCTCAAGGGCGCCCTCCCTACAATACCTCCAAATGCGCCCTTCACTGAATGTAAGGCGGGGCGCCTTCTGGTTGTTCCTTCAAGTTTTTTTTTATTTTTGTCTCGAGTTCAGCCTTAGCTATATAACACGAGAAGGGGCCGGGGAGGGCGAGGAGGGCCTGGGGTTTGACCCTCCATGGGACCCCCTTCTCGAAGCAGGGGATTTTGATCCGGAGCCTATCCCCCGAACCGCACCCGGGAATCGAACCCGGGGCCGCCGCGTGGCAGTCCGAGGACATACCACGGAGCTACGTGCTCCCCGATCCCCGTTTCTATGTATTGGTGAAATATGTCGAAATCGCGCATGTAGTGACATTTGTATTGAAAATGGACAGTACTAAACAAGCTACCTTAGCAGCAGCACAACGTGTTTATGAGTAGCCGGGAGCGGTGCGGGTGAGTAAGGACGCATGGCAGACAGGGGCGTAGGTTCTCTAAAAAGGAGGGAGGCTGAGCTGGGAAAAATCGCTCTTAAAGGATGTTTTCCACTTCTCAGAAAAGTTGGTCCAATGTACGCCCTTGGCTGCCAAAATATGAAGTAATTCTGGGCCGAACCACGAATCTTGACAATTGTTTCTCACAAACAGTGCCTCAATTTAAATTAAAAACTCAGATTTTAGTATTTTTTTTGGGGGGGGGCTCGAATGACGTCATATAAGGAATTGAAATAGAGAAAACTTCACGCTGCAATATGTATGACTAGTGTATGGCTAATGTATAGCCAAATGTAAAACAGTCTACTTTCATCAACATTTGATAAAAAGGGATGACGACATCGGCTTTAAGAGCGTACTAATACACTGGGGCCTTATTGGCGCAGATGTCAAAAACCAAACTCAAAAATTTACTTTCGATTGACCTCTCGGTGGAGGTGTTTTAATTCTACACTACTTAAATTTTCAATGCAAATCCAGCAAAATGGCCATCTCAACTCAAATATAATGTTAATGTGAAACATTCCCTTTAAAGTACCATCAAAATCTACAAAATACAGATTTTTCCACGAATTTGACCCACTTCATTGCCAAAGTTGGGGGGGGGGGCTAAAGCCGAAGTTGGGTGCTGATGCCCCCGCAATTGAGTTGGAACCTTCACCCCTGATGGCAGATACACCAGCCGCGGGGGCAGCCCGGAGGACCCGGCGTGGTGTCCCAAATCCAGCCCAGCGGGTCTTTTTGTTTGTCCCTTGTCATATATCAAGATCCAAAGCAGGTAATGATCCACCAAACGTTCAGAATATCTTAGTTTAACTATGACACTGATGCTTTAAAAATAAAAAATAAATTTAATCATGCATACATTAGTGCGGGCGTTAATGGGTTAAGGAAGTTGTAGGCTTGTGGGATTACCACTAGGGGCGCTAGTGTCGCCTAATAGTGAGGGATGGGGCAACTTTCTCTCGGTCGGTGCCGCATGGGGGTTTAAGTTCGGGGCAAATGATTGGTGCAGTATTGCTCCTACGCGAATAGTGCATGATAAAATAATAGGGGCACCTTGCACTGCGATAGGTGAAACAGTCTATTACGTAATACTTGGTTGTGACGGGAAGGCATAAAACACATAGACGTGATCATACCTATAATGTTTCTCGATAACTAATTCATAACTAACTGCATTTCTAAGATAAAAAAAACGCAAGAATCGCACACTCAGACTCAGAGCTCACAATGAGGTAGTTGTTACTCCGATCACGACCAACAGTTGATAGCCTTTCGCAATTCAACGATAACTTGAAGACTGACAACGCGGTTCAACCACTGAACTATATATATGGAAGGGGCAAGTCTGAGCGCGGTTGCGGCCGGCCGCCATCTTCGAAAGATAAGCCCACCCACGCCGGCTGTGTGTTATGAATGGAGGGGTCGGACGCATCTTTATTCAACCTGTCATTTAAAGCTTTCTGTATGTCAGAATGAATTCATTTTGGGTGGGTTATGGATGGATTTGATTGTGGTTTCCAACTATATAGTTTGTATCATTTAAAAAAAAAGCAGCGGGCAATACTCCGGCGGCCGATCCATTTAATTACACATTTGGTGATTTTCATTTGTGATCTCTATTTATCTGTCTTGCCCATTAGGTGAAACCCACGTTTTTGGCAACTTTTTGTCGAAAAAGTTAGATTTCCGGTCGGTTTCTGATGCCTTTTTAGACGCTGATTCCAAATATGACCACCAAAATTGAAATTTCAAAAAATATTTGACCGCACGGGGCGTTTTAAAATTTTACCTTTGACCAATTTTTGACCATTTTGCCGACTATC
>VOPJ01007294.1:0-17234 GCA_014673585.1 Semibalanus balanoides
GCGACCGCTCGGTTATCACCAATATCATCATCATCGTTAGAATATAACAAAAACTCAGTATTACTCACCTGAAATATGTACGCGATCCGTCGTCACCCCAACTGCTCCCTGCAGAGTGCAGACAGTGCAGAGTCTGCAGTCGTGATTCAACACTCGCACACTCAAACACTTGATTCAACACGAATCTAACATTAAACAATACGCACTGACGCAGTTCAGTTAATCATGAGTATATTTCCAATTGTTCGCGTAAAAATGCCGTATCTGCGTGGGTACGGGCGGCAGAACCGGCTGCTGGAAAAATTGCTCGACTGCCCCGGAGGAAACTTAAGTTATGCAATGCAACTGTAATACGAGCTGCTTTCCACGATCATGCCTGGTTGGTGTGCGCAACTAAAAAGGGCGCACTAAAAAATAAAATTTATATACAAAATTCACAAATATTGATGGATTATTCTGCGCGAAATGTTTTAAAACACTTTAAAATGTTTTGAAATGTTTTAGTAGTAGCCGCTTTCACGATGGACTAACTTGCGAAAAAATGCTTGAACCCTCGCCCTACGGGACCGTAGGGCGAGGGTTAAAATATTTCTCGCAAATAAGTCCATCGTGAAAGCGGTTACTACTAAAACATTTTAAAAACATTTTAAAATGTTTTAAAACATTTCGCACAAAATGATCCATCGTGAAAACGGCTAATGTCCAAAAGGGTAAAGGGAACCTCTAAAAACAATATTATTCACATGAGCGATTCCGAGACTACTGGCCGACTGCCAAAACCGGGGAATTACAAATAACAATTACGCACACTGGCGGATGCAGAGGGCATTAGGACAAAAGCCCCTCCCCTCACCCAACAGAAACATGGGGCATTCAATACAAGTATGCCACACCCGGCGCGCGTTCCTGCATTGACAGTAATAAGTGATAATACGGAAAAATATCTCTACTCCGCTCCCCCGGTCAACAATTTTTCGATTTGAGGGCACCCCTCCCCTGTATAATGTTTTCCCGTCAACGGCCAGACACCACGCCCCCCCTCCCACCACTGTTTCGACACTCTTTTGCGCAGACGCCCGACAACCGGGTAAAAAAAAAAAAAAATCGGCTGATGAACACACCACTCGACTATATCTAAAGCCCATGATCAGGGATGTATCGCATAACGAAAGTTCTCGCCGTCTTGAGCCACCGAAGAAACAAAAACGTTTTTCCGTTCAACTTCACCAGACACTATGTTTCTTAAGCTTTTCCTCTTGAAGTCGACCACTATAAGCGTCGACTCTTGATTAAACAAATTGCCCTAACACTTAAAAGAGTACGGGGTCAGATTAAGTTCAGACGGCTTTGTTTTTTTTTGCGCCGTAAGTAAAGATCGCGTAAGTCAAGCCGGTAAAGACCAGGAGGCGGGAGTTGGAAAAATATCCGGACCTGACCAGGGGAAGCGAAACTGGGCCGGTTGAAATGTGATCTGGCAGTTGTCTGAATACGCCCACCGTTGCGTTCTAACACGAAATGGTGCTCTTATCTTTTAGCTGGAAATAACAATTATTGTCCACATAAGTATAAGACAAAAATCTTAAAGCAGCGGAGCGGGTTTTATCGAAATGATTTAGGGTGCCCAAAATAGAAGATATGTTATCCCGCCCCATTTCAAACAACTAGAGCAAAATATTGACACTGAATTGTTAATACGTTTAATTTTTGCAGTAAATTTACTGATACTACACAACAATGTATCGCAGTATTTCAGCTAATCACGTCTGAGTCGCTTTAAAGACATTTCCCGGCAGCCATACATTTGCTTAAGATGATCATGACAGTTCCAAAATACGAAGCGATTTTTATGCAATTAATTGGTAGGAATCAATCGAAATTCACGTTATTTCACACGCAAAACGCAACTAGAATAATTACTGTAACAACGTAATAACGCAAAAAAACGCTAAAAAATGCAAATGGTGCGATATTTTATTATGTTGTTTATTGTTAACGGGAAAATTATGGTATGTTGCATAGACATACATAAGGCGTATCCCAAGAGGGGAGGGGGGGGGTCCAAAAGGGGGCACAGATGAAATTATTCACGAGAAACGCAGCTTCCATCGAGGTTTTTAACATAACTAAAGTATCGAAAGACGTAAATAATTAAATATAATTGTTAAATAAGATACAGTAAGTTAATGAGAAGGACCGATAGGATGATAAAGAGAAATTAAGAATATAAAACCATTATACTATTAAGATGAAATATAAACATTACGATAAATCATTATTTTTAGACATTCCCGGATTTGCAACCAAAATATACTCATGTTGGCCTGTTCTGGATCCGCCCTTTCTTGCACGGGAACTCGTCGAGGGCGACCGCGAGCAAAAAAAATCCTCGAAATGGCCCGCTACCACAGAGTTACACCGTAAAAAGGGAGACCGTAACAGTAATATAGACAAAATATACCGTTCTGGATAAGTATCCGGAACGGACTGACCGATTGATGGATCCGCCGTGCAGGATCCCCCGGAGCAGCATCGGAGGCGGCGCCGTGGCAGGATCCCTCGGAGCAGCATCGGAGGCGGCGCCGTGCAGGATCCCCGGAGCAGCATCGGAGGCGGCGCCGGGCAGGATCCCTCGCTTCACGTCTTCCGCAAGAGGCGACAACACACCCGACGAACTAGTCCGCGACGTCTCTCCGAAAAACACCCAGAGTTCCTCTCATAGCTCCTCTGAGCTTCCGTACGTCACCAGCACCAGCGAAGTGCGAAACACCAAGTCAGCACAGCGAGATCGCCACTCTCTGTGATCGGGAACCGGCACCAGCGAAGCACGGGACTACAGCCACACCCTCCAGAAACTGACCGCCGCGCCGCCCGGCCCGGGCTAATAGTGTCCCAGACAACCACCAGGGAGGACAACAATCGCTTACAGAATTACCGAATACGTGATTTGCGGGCAAAATAAATTTTAATGTAAAGAATAATTATTTGTGGATACTTTCCTAAGTTATAATCAAAGCCTATTTGTGCTCAATTATGATGCAAAACAAATGGAACAGATAATGTGCGCCACTGAGAAATTCTAGAGAGCAGCAGCGGCCAATCAGAGGCGAGTATTTCCCCGCCGCCGTCGAACGTCATCAAGCAGACGGCACGCCGACAACAGCAGCCGAAGAGGTCAGAGGTCAGCTGGCGCGTGCGGCGCGCTCGCCGTCTCGCCGCGGCGGCAGCCTTTTGATCTTAAGGGTCATTTTCGGACAGTGCTGGCCGTCCGACCTGCACCTGTGTGAGTGGCGGTGGCGGCCACGCTGCCGGCCAGTTTGAAAGAGTGTGGGGAGGGGGAGGGGAGCGAGTCCAGCCGGGGGATATAGGGCGGGGAGCGAGCTATACTGGAAATAGATAATGAAACGAAATATATACATGTCACGAATCTACGATGTAGCAGTTTGTCAGGTAAAAGTAATGCGTACCTACACTTATTTAATTATAGTAAAATAATTTAACACCACTTAAGATATCAATTAACTAAATAGGTATTAGTTAGTTTATAAAATAAGTAATAGCAATTACTTGTCTATTCAAACGGGCCAAGGGAATCATTTATCTCCTACAATCAGAAATATTGCGTGGCATGGCCGTACGCGTGACGTACCTACCCATGGCCGCCATATGTGCGCAGTGTTGTGGGCGCCGCTGACGGTCAGATCAGAGGCGCGGGAGGAACGGGGAGGGGAGGGGAGGAGTGGGAAGGGAGGAGTCTGGAGAATCCTGGCGGAGGGAGTATTCTTTGAGTTTCGACCGTGCCGGAAGGGGTGGGGTGGAGGCAGTGGCGTCGCCTGAAATATTAATTTGGGGGCAACAAGATTTGTATCGGTGGGAGGAGGCACGTCAGTGGTAGAATCAAACTTTGCTCCTCAGCCATATCTTGTTGACCGGGAGGCAGGGGCGCAGACTTGTAACTGACTCAGAGTTGAGTCATGACTCATGAGTCAGACATTTTTGGACGAGTCCATGAGTTTGAGTCGACTTACAATTTTTAAAAGCGGCATTTGAATCAAGAGTCGAGGTCGACTCGAATTCGCTTGAAACACAACTTGGTCAACAGTTGATCAGGTCTTCGGTTGTGAGTCAGACTTGAGTTGAGCTCAAACCAAATGTGAATCGATGTAACAGGGACATAGCCAAGCGGGGTCTAGGAACGACGCCCTTTACCTGCGCACCAGTTAACACTAGATAAAATGCGTTTTTTCTGACACCAGCCCCCTCCCCCTCCCCCCCCGCCCACTGATTAGCATTAATAATGATGAAACCTCAAATGCCAATGTGAAAACTCAAAATGAAGACTGTAATAGGTTAATAAATGAGTTCAAATTGAAGTCGGACTCAAATTATATTTTTTGAGTCGGAGTCGCGACATCATTTTTGTGAAAAATGTACTTGAGTCAAGAGTCGAGACGAGTCAACTTTTATAAACAGCACTTGAGTCATGAGTTGAGTTGACTCATTTTTAGTAAAACACCACTTGAGTCAAGGGTCGAGTCAGTTCTTCGGCTGTTGAGTCAGATTTGAGTCGACTACAAAAATATGAGTCGTTACAAGTCTGCAGGGGCGGAGCTTTATATATCTTTGGGAGGGTCCGAGCCCCCCCCCAATGGTTTCAAATTTTAACATTAGGTGTATGGCGTTGCATGGTAAGAATGGAGTAAAAATCTATAAAATTAACATCAGGCCCCCCCCGAACGATTTCATAAAGTTCCACCACTGCCAGTGGGTTAGGGTGAGGTCGGATCGATAATCGCATTTTATCTAGTGTGCTTTGTTTGGCCCAGGGGACGGCCATGAGCCCCGTTCCAGTAAAGAAGCTTGATTCAAGATCTTAACTGAGATCAATGAGTAAATCAGTTTATAATCCAGGATTCACGGGATCGGAACCCAAATACTAAACATTTCCAAATAATTCGTTGGAATCCTGGTAAACAATAGGTTATTTGAGTGGTCGAGGGGGCAAACCTCTGAACGTGGCCCACTGTCAATCTCCCCATTTCTGTCCCCCGACATCCAAAATCCTCGGATCTGTATCCATCTCAGGGGGTCCCGAATCGGAGGATGGGGGCAAGTTGCCTAGCTCCCACCCCCCATGGCGACGTCACTGGGTGGAGGCCGCCTATATGTTTCTGATCGGCATGCAAGGGCGAGTCCAGTCGTGTTTTTTTTCTTCTTCTTTTTCTGGGGATCCAGTGGCCTGTGACACATTTCCAAAAAGTTATTAAGCGGGGACAGTGGCGAATCCAGGATTTTCATTCAGGGGCAACAGGCCTGGGGGAGCATTTTTGGCACCTGACGGAGACACCGGCGTCGGGTTGTCAGCGCGATGAGTCGCTGAGCGGGGAGGGAGGGGGGGGGGAAGGTGCTGGGTTGTCAGAGCGAAATTTGTTAACCGGGGTAGGGGGGGACCTCGAAAAGCACTGAAGAACGCTGTGCTAGTCACGCGATGTGACCTGATTTGGGCTGTGGCAGTTTATATTTTAGTCGGTTTTTAATTGTATGTTTATTGCGCTGAACTGCTATTTTAGCTGCTGTTTTCGGCATTTGTATTTATATATTTATTATTATGTTGTACTATTTCATTTTAGGTTATGTTCTCATCCGTATGTTCATCCCCCAGTGTAGTCGTTCCCATCACATCCCTATGTACTGATTTAACGGACTGACGTGTCATAGTGAAAAACCACCTGATGGATTGTGTGGATCATTGGCGAAATATATGTTCTATGTTTTATGTTCTATGTGTTCATCGGGTCGTCGGTGCTCGAATAATTGACAATGGAGAGGATTTTTTATAATTATTACCTAACCCATGGTCATCACGTGACATGTCACATTGTCACGTGACATGTCACATTGTCACGTGACATGTCACATTGTCACGTAACATGTCACATTGTCACGTGACATGTCACATTGTCACGTGACATGTCACATTGTCACGTGACATGTCACATTGTCACGTGAAATGTCACATCGCCACGTGACATGTCACATCGTCACGTGCCATGTCACATCGTCACGTGACATGTCACATCGTCACGTGACATGTCACATCGTCACGTGACATGTCACATTGTCAAGCGTGAACCATTGTCCACATTGTCACGTAACAATGTCACATTGTCACGTGGACATGTCAGCATTGTCAATCCGTGACATGTCACATTGTCCACGTGACATGTCACATTGTCACGTGCATGTCACAATTGTGCAACGTGAACATGTCACATTGTCACGTACATGTCACAACATCGTCACGTGAATGTCACATCGCGACCGAGTGAATCACTCGTACGTGCCCATGTCACATCGTCACGTGACATGTCACATCGTCACGTGACCATTAATCGTCACGTGAATTGTCAGCAATCGACACGTGCCACAGACCACGTCCACGTGATGACGTCCACCTTCTAAAACGTTTGCAGTCGTACCACAACCACAGCGTAAAACCCTATTCCCTGCCGGGCGGCAAGAATTCCGTTAACACTGCGTGGGGGGGGGGGCAGATTCCTGCCCCCCCAGAGATCTCGAGAACCGCTCAGCCGATTTCGATGGGACAAACACCATTCGATTCGTCGTGACGATTTTTTTAGGATCCCGAAATTGTTTTTTTGTTCAAAAATGGGGGCCAGGGGTCAAAAAAATATGATTTTTTTTTGTTTTTTGAAAGGTCATTGCGGCCATGTGATTCGACCGATTTCCATGCAAAAAACGTTTTTTGGTAGCGGTCATGGCAGAAACGTTTTCATAGAAGTTAGTTGGGCAGGTTTTGAGATTCAGTGCTAGTTAATAACATTTTCAATGTGGTAGGTTCCTAGCTTAAAAATATTTTCTTTAGCGTTAAAATGCCTTCAAATCGTGGAAGTTTTGTGTCAAATGCAACGTTGGTGGGCCAAAAACAAAGGTGGTGGGAAAAAATGTTGCCTTACCAACTGTGTCTGCTTGTCACGTCGTTGTTCAAGGACGGATTCAAAACGACAACTAGGTGGTTTAGGGACCAAATCCCAAAATGTATCGGATTACCATAAGCGCTTGACATATTTTACTGCCTTAGGTTAATAGGTGATTTAAAACATTTTTGTGTTTTAGTTGAAGTTCCTTAAATTTCCTTTTCAATTGAAAAATGTGTCGATTTTCTTCCGATTTCAGGGGCCATGGCTCCTTCTATTGGCCAGATATTAGGTGTGCGGTGCGGCATATCTGCCAGAGAAGAGACAAAATCTGGGCCCTGTTGTTCATCTCTTATAACTCCGGCTTTTTGTCCTATCTGAGTCTTGATCATGTCAAGTTAGGATAACCTGTCACTAGCCAGTCACTTTGGGTTGCTGATGTCGTTTTTAAAAGTGCGAACGCTAAGACCGATTTTGGGATAAAAGTATTAAAAATTTTTTCAAAACTGCTTTTTCAGCAGGAATCATGTTGGCAATTGTTTGTGAATGCTAATAGTAAAGAAATCGATTCCGTCCGATCAGTGGCAAGCCTGGTATTTTTCAAAAAAAGTTTGTTAAAACACTGAGTTGATAGTTCCGTTTGCTGATGTACATAGGTATATTACAAGAGGGGAGGGAGGCTAGAATAGAGATTGGGTAACAGCTGTCTCCGCCCTCCTAATGCGAACAAAATGGAGATTAATTGTCGTAACTTTAGGACAAGCCAAGAGGTTCTCGTCTATTACGAATATTGTATATGATGATTTCTCGGCCAACCGCTCTCTGCTGGCTTGTATTTGGCCACAATGTGTTGTGACGAATACAATAGCCGTTTTCACGCTGGATTATTTTGCGCGAAATTTTAAAAACATTTTAATGTTTTAAAAATGTTTTAGTAGTAGCGCTTTCACGATGGACTAAATACGAAAAATGTTTAACCCTCGCCCCTGACGGGACCGTAGGGCGAGGGCTAAAACATTTCCGGCAAATTAGTCCATTGTGAGCGGCTCTACTAAAATATTTTAAAAAATTTTAAAATGTTCTTAAACATTTCGCGCAAAAATAAGCCATCGTGAGAACGGCTAATATGAAATAGATGTACTCCCGTGGTTAGTTAAATCCTTTTTCTATTGTGGCAGATTTGAAACGTCCAACCCTCTATCAGTAAATAAGTTAGGCTTTGGTTAACTAACTTTTTTGAATTGTTCTGGATTTTTTTTAGCAATCAGAATTGAATGGGGGTAGGCATTTTCCAACTACCTTCTCTTGTATATCTAATTAAAAATGTATGTAATCTCATATTGGCGACGGAAGGCCTAATGGGTTACATGTTATTTGGATGTGAAATTAATTATAGGTTGCGTCCTCTGCGTCCTACCATTGTTAAATCAATGCAGCTGACTTGGGCTGATATCCAAGCCATTGCTCATCCCCTCTCCGGAGGTCGGAGCGCATTGGCCGAGGTCCGAGTGGGGAGGGTGGCTTATCAGTTATGAGCATTCAAGCTCTGCAAAGATGAGCAACGCATTCTAAAATCGATCTTAGGCTCGTAAGTCAGAAGCGCCGATTGCGGACACCACGCCAGTCTTGTAATGTCCGTGAAGCAAGCGACTTATTCAGTAACTTAATCAGGGCCGACCTCTGATTTCTATAAAAATGACATATATGGTCAATTAGACCTTCAGAAACACGAATCTGATGTTTATTTTGCTATAGCACGTCGCCTTCAAGGTCAAAATCAAGATCAAAGACGGGGAAACTGTAAAAATGCTCGGAAGTTTACCGCTGCATGGTCAAACTAGTCCACGAAAACACGAATTCTGATGTTATTTTGCTATAGCATTCACCTGCAAAGTACATCAAGGTCAAAGCCGGGGAACTGAAAAGGTGTCAAGTTTCAGTGGCGGATCTACGGTTGGTCAAAATGGGCAATTGCCCCTCCCAAACGAAATATCGGTAGGAAAACGTATGCTTTTGCCCCTCCCAAAATATTCCGAGAGGTTGTGATTCTTGTCCCGAGAAAACGTGATTTACAATTCCCGCTCAAAAGAAGCGTCGTCAAGGTTTCAGAACTTGTACGCGTACGCACCATGTCATCGAACACATTAGAGGGGGAGGGGGAGTAGTACGTCTTATCTCTGGCATGGGTGTCTTGCGGTAGTTATATTTAACCTGTGGCGGATCTACGTTTGTAAAATGGACAATTGCCCCCCTGCCAAACGAAATATGTGTAGGCCAGACGCAGACGTAATGGTTTTCCCCACAAAAAGGTGACTCCGGCGATTGTGAATTTTGTTCGGGTTAGTCGTGATTTACCTCCCCCACTCAACAATGGCGTCGCCATGGGTTCAGAACTTTAAAGCGGACACATGTTATTGGACACCTTGGGTGGGGAACAGGACGTCTTATCTCTAGCATGGGTGTCTTGCGGTAGTTAAACGTTGGTAACCCCTCGGTTTATCTGCAAAAATACTACCCATTGGTTGGGTTCCTCTCAAGACGAGATCAAAGTTTCGATGCCCCGCCCCCCCTCACACACACTATTCGTGACGTTCCCACATCCCTGAGTCCCAGGACGACGTAGCTTGGTAGGGGGAGGGGGAGGGGCACGGAGGCTCCCCTCAGAAAACATTTTTTTCATGCTCCCCTGATAAAACATTTTTTTACACTATATAAAATAGGATTTTGCTGATGACCCGTCCCTACCCCCCATGCTCATCAAATTTTCGCTGACGAAACGCGTAGCAAAATTTTTGCCCCTCCCAAACTCGAAACCTAGATCGCCACTGGGTCGTCAAAAATTACCGCTCGATTGTATTAAATTTTATGTTCGCAAATGTAGCTAAGGGCAAGTTCAGCGGAGATATAAGAAATTTAACAATCGAGGTTCAACTTTCCAGGTCCAAAATCAAAGTCAAAGACGGGACTAAAAAACGACAGAAGTTA
The DNA here is from genome assembly GCA_014673585.1 of Semibalanus balanoides. Taxonomy (NCBI): domain Eukaryota; kingdom Metazoa; phylum Arthropoda; class Thecostraca; order Balanomorpha; family Balanidae; genus Semibalanus; species Semibalanus balanoides. The sequence goes on from VOPJ01007294.1 coordinate 9,921, forward strand.
TCGCTCGGATTTTTATTATCCAAAAATGTAGATAAGTATATTATATAAATTATATAATATATATTATATTATATATATATAATATAATATATTATAAGGGGCTCTCGCTCTCGCTCTCGCTCTCGCCTCGCTCTCGCTCTCGCTCTCGCTCCGCTCCGCTCCGCTCTCGCTCTCGCTCTCGCTCTGCTCTCGTCTCGCTTCAGCTCTCGCTCTCGCTCTCGCTCTCGCTCTCGCTCTCGCTCTCGCTCTCGCTTCTCGCTCTCGCTCCGCTCTCGCTCTCGGTCGCTCTCGTCTCGCTCTTCGCTTCGTCTCCTCTCGCTCTCGTCTCGCTCTTCTTCTCCTCTGCTCTCCGCCTCGCTCTCGCCTCTCGCTCTCGTTCGTCTCGTCTCGCTCTTCGCTCCGCTCTCGCTCTTCGCTCTCCGCTCTCGCTCTCGTCTCGCCTCGCTCTCGCTCTCGCTCTCGCTCCTCGGCTCTCTCTCTCTCTCCTTCTCTCTCTCTTCTCTCTTCTCTCTCTTTCTCTCTCTCTCTCTCTCTCTCTTCTCTCTCTCTCTCTCTCTCTCTCTCTCTCTCTTCCTCTCTCTCACTGCTTTCTGCCGTGAGTTTAAAACCGACACAGCATCAACCGGCCCATAAGTTTTTATCAATTACATGAAAAGGGAGTGACCTCAGTTTTACCTGCTGCAGCTCAGACTGTCATTGGTCAACTCACTATACGGGGATGGAGGTTAACTTTACGAGCTCCCGCTTATGATGAAGATCAGCAACGGAAGGTATCGTAATTTTAGGGTAATCGAGTCGCAGATCAGTTAGGAGGCATTTTAGCTAAAATCCCGAACAACTGGGCCCTGTTTTAAAAATCGGCACCAGTCTTGAGAACTGATACAATATACTTGTCCGAAATTATTATGAACCTTTTTGATTTAAATCATTGTGATGTATATTTATATAGTATTACACAGATTTATATTAATTTTAATTGTTTAAACATTAGCATTAATTATGAAAATCCCCGTAAAGCTCCAACTGAATTTAAAGTAGAAATTTGGCGAAAAACAAATGGGGTGGCTTGCCGAAGTTGGTTCCCCCCACAACTTTGAAATCGTTCCCGGGCCCCTGAATTGTGCGCATTAACGCTTGGGTTTTCTGCGTCAAATTCGCCAATACAAAACATATAATCCCGTGTCGACAATAAAGCTGATGTCAAAATAATACATATTGCAGTGGCATTGCCTCCAAGTATAATACCATATCATTTCAATCCATAATTTCATCATAAATACCTACTACCCAGCATACTCCCAGACAAAATGACTTAACTTCAGTATCGCTCGAGAGAACAGCCCATTCAATGATGACTTGGTGATGAGAAACGCAACACCAGATTGCTTTTTTGGTCGAAGAGGTGAGAGAGAGAAATATATATATATTTTTATTTACATTTTCACTATATACTTCGTGCATAGGTGGCTCTTGACCAAGCACATGTCGATTTCCGGTGACCTAGACGGGTGAGCCCTGTTCGGAGGCAGCCAAGGACAACCTTGCGAGCTTTTAGCACACACAACGAAAACAACATGAACAAAAACACCGACCGTTTATTATTTGAGATTCATCATCAACCCTCGTCGACATGCCTGTGAATGATTCCAGCCATATGACAAATTTGAAAAACGCAGGAAAGCGCAAACGTGATAAGCAACAAAAAGCTCTAAAATACTATTGACACACAACATGCATGTATCAAACAGCACGTGCAATAAAAAACAAGTCACAAGATACATACTGCCTGCATATCAATATCTTGGATAGACAATTGTAAGTAAGACTAGAAAATCATGTATTGAGCAAAGCTGTATGCGGGTGATTCTATAAATGTACTGTGAGAGATTGCCCAAAGAATGCATTAGGAGAGCAAATCGTGTACCACTCTTTATCAAAGGTATTTTGTATTTATGTTTTCTGTAAGGAATTGACTGGTCATTGTCAACATTGTCAGTAATTCAAGGAAAAATGTATTGAAGTTCTGTATCAAATATATTACAATCTAAGGTATGCAGCTCTATGCCATGCATAAACAATGCCATGTCACTATGCAACGGGAACAAAATTTACATATAAGCCGCTTTCACGAAGCTCTATCGTAGGCGGAAATAATGCTGCGTTCTGACCGTCATATTCCCGGCGGGAATCCTGGAATCCCCGGCGGGTATTTTACCCTACTGTAGTTGTGGAATGTACTCATACATTGGTATTCCTGTTAACTCTTTGCTACGGGAATAGGTAGAAAACGCTTTTCTACAGATTCCCCGGAAACCCCGCGGAAATTGACGGGTCAGAACACAGCATAGGATGCCATTTCGTCGCACCACACACTGAGGTAATTCTGTGTGTAAGAGGATTTGGAATATCGGCATTTAATCATGACTATCGTGCATAATTCCGCGAGGATTCATTCCGCAAATACGTAACTCTTCGTGAAAACGGCTTCTAAGACATTCGCCATCACGCTCAGCAGAAAAATTCGGCACCATCCTTCTTTACCGATACACTTGTAGAATGTAGAAAGTCGGGCGCCACATAGCAAGGCACATGGTATTTGGTCGCGTGTAGTAGCATTTAAAACAGCATTTGTAAAATGCACGAATAGATTCCTTCGGAATCAACTGTCACCGCTTAACCACACCGACTAGCATCATACGGTGTTCGTTCTAGCATTCATACTCTAAATATTGGAAAGCCAACTGAGATAACTCATTCGTTTATATAGATGTGGAAAGCAACTGGTTTATTTAATACCTTACCTAGGATAATAATACCTGGAAATAATACCTTTTATTTTTGTTAGCAACATTTTCTTAGGCTTCCATTATAATAAAACAATGTTTCATTTTTTATTTAAGAATTAAATAAAAATTATTCCCTCATTCAATGTTGTAAGTTTTTACAATCTAAAAGCAAGAATCCATACCTCTTTCGAAACTCATAGGCAGTGTTTTTAGATCATTATTTGAAGCGTGCCATATCTGGCGAAGAAGTTTCAAATTGGTTCAACGCTGGACAATGGCCCTGAAACAAATCGCCGACCCTAAATTAAGCCCAGGCAGGTCGTTGCTTAAGTGCATCGATGAGCTTCTGATGTAATTTCCCGTTGTTTTATTGTTTGTGAATTTTGTTGTGGAGAAATTATTATCTTTCATGATTATATAAAGCATAGTGTTATAAACAACCAGGAACAAAACTATCAAAACTTCTAATGTTCAAAATAAATAAAGCAATTTTAACAAATTGAGGGTCGCAGCCACTAAAAAAGGCCGCCATAAAAGTACATCGATGAATTGCTAATTTGGCTACCAGTTCATTCAATGGAAATTAGATATAGAGGGTCTATAGGCATATAATCACAAGAAGCAGAACACACAATATATTTTCCATTTCATTTCATAAAAAATAAATGCGGGAAAAAACCGCAGTTTGATGAGGACCAAAAATACTTGCAAGCACTTTGCAAGTACCGGTCGTTTATAGCGTGCAGCGCTTATAAACTTTAATTAAATTGCAACATCTTTCGCAAAGAAAGTTTTTATGCAAAATGTGATGAATTTACAATATATTTTGGTTTCGTCTGTCGATTTTAAGTGATGACTCCATTTTTGTGGGAAAAGGTTATCATTTCCCTTAAAAGTGAGAGTGCCAACTCACATGGCTAATTTGGGGTTATTGACAGTGGTCTATAGAACATCATTTTCTTAATTGAACCATGACTTCTTTTCTCCAGATTAACGCTAGTTGCTGAAATATTCCAAGAACTTCAGGAACGTGATGGAATCACAAAATTATCGAGTAGAACAGTACCGTCTGTCCTACTCGCAACGCTTGATACATTTTTTTCGACGAAGACATCAATTTAGAACTACGCAACTTGCACATAATAAAGTTTTCATCGGCAAAAACATGCTGTACAAAACTTGTCTCTTCATCTGGCATGATTTGACCGTAACTTTATTGTCTTAGGCGCTCCGTTTTGGAGAACATCTGCTTGCCTTTGTTTATAGCGACGATCGTTTTATCGATATCGAAACAAAAAATAAATAAAAGTAATGTAAGTGAAAATTCAACTTAAAGAGCCCAAGGATGTATTTTTTTTTGTATCCAACAACTAAACCAACAGATTCTTACCGTAATTCAAATATTTTTGGATTTCCAAAATAGTAGGCACACTCCCTTTTAGTAGCATTAATGCCAGAACAAATGGGTAATGCAAAGTTATTAGCGTTGAAATGCATTTAAAACCTTTCTTGTGAGTTTCGTTTTTCATCAAGAGATAATACATAAACATACTCGGCTCACAAATAAGTTCTAATCGAAAAATAATGAATGGGTAAATGAAAACGAAAACGAATTAAATGAAAAAGAATAAGCTCTAATAATTGTGCGAATGCTCGTTACATTGGCAGCAGTAAGAAACTAAGCTATTAAAAAAAAATGGAAAACACGAAATGATTCCTGATCATCGGCTGCTCTGGTAACTTTCTCAAGTGATTCTCAACATGAGTGGAGTTGTGTTTTTTATATAAAATAAATACTGTAAATAGCGTTCAATGATAATACCAACATGATACGTTCTCCCACTTTCTGATTTCTTCTGACGCAACAATAGTATCAAAATCAAAATGCATCAACTTTCCCTATCATACGACGTCTCAGCTGATGACTTCACATCAAACGACATACTTTTACACTAGCGGAATTCAAGTGACATCATACTTTTCATGGTTCATTTCTGGCGCACGTGGCATTTGGCGACAGCATCTCTTGATATCCGAACTCCGATGAGACCAGATGACGTCACACGATTCATGGCTCTGCCTGGATGTCCGTGACTAGTTGTGACGTCATACTTTGACTTCAATCATTGCAGTTCTGCTGCGCGGCAGCTGCAATGCCAGCTGTTTGATGACGCTGGAGAAAATGGGGGCGCTCATGTTTCTGCTGAGCGTCCGCAGCAAGTACCTGAAATATGAATATGCAAGCTTTAGCTCTATTTGAAAATACAATGCAAATCGGTAAAGGAAGATTAGCTAAGTGCAAGTGTACCGAACCGTACCTATTAACTTTCACTTCAAACAAATTAGATATTTCAATTAGGATTAATTTATGTGTGTGTATATTATTAATATATAGAATATATATATTATATAATAATATATATATATATATATATATATATGTGTATATAACTTATAACATAATTATAGTTTTAGTCATTATATGTTTCCCATAGCCAAATCACCATATATTTACTTAGGTTCAGATTATCAGAGCAATGCCAATGCGTTTTTGTCTTTCCAATATGTTACTGCCATAATGGCTTCATGAAATCTCAAACACAAGTGCTGAGAGCATAGTCAATCGCTGGACTTCGTGTGTTAACAATACGACAGTGTGTTTCTTGAACGTAAAAAGTTGCAGCGAGTACAGATGAGAAACACGCACTAAGCACCTATTGCTTGACGATTAGAATCTCGCAGAACTGACCGTCTGGCCTTTATCTTCCAGAGCTGTAACATAACTATATACCGTCCTCGGGAAATATTCAGCCCGCCTCATGTCAAATTGTCAATATGTCATCAACAACTAGTTAAGTCTCACTACACTACAACGTCACTACACCCGTCTACTTCATATTCAAACACACACCGGCGACAGATACCCCGGAGAGCTCTACCATTCGCCGTAGCCACATTTCCTGGTGACGTCGTCAATGGCGGGGTCGGCCCCGTAACGACTACCCCGCGCCTGCAGCAGGCGGCGGCGCAGTTTCGGGGAGAACACCGTGGCCAGCCGATACAGAAACAGCATACTGCAGGTCAGACACAGAGGTCAGATGCAGAGTTCAAATACAGAGGTCAGATACAGAGGTCAGATACAGGGGTCAGATACAGAGGTCAGATACAGAGGTCATAAAGAGGTCAGATGCAAATGTAAATTGATGCTACATGTCTATATTAAAATTAAACTAACACTCTTTGTTGATTGCCAAACATTTTCAGAGGGTTACTGTCCATTGTCCAATGTTCTTATACAAATAACAATAAATATACTTTACATTCATAAACAGACTACCAGCGGTAGAGTTCGACATGGCTGCACTTTTCCTTGGCCTAGCCGCCCCACAGCCATGGCATCACAGCCACAGCCAGCCACAGCCACTCTCAAATGTCAATGGCCGGCCGTTGGCCAGCCGTGAGGATATTTGTAAATTCAGATTATGTGTTTATTTCCAGTCTACTGTTATGAGCCGTAGCCACAGCCATGATCTATCTAGAGATTTTCCAGTCCGGCCCACCCCATTAGCCATGGGGTTCGGCCAGCCATGGGGATAGCCGCCCCATGTAGATTGTAGAACTCTAACCAGCGGCTACCTTTGGGAGAAAAGGTCAGCTTGCTGCCTGACTATCCGCCACTGTGCACTGTCCGCACCAACTGTCCCTGCAGCAATGAGCCGTCTCTCCCCGAGCAGGCCCTGTGTGTGTGTGTGTGTGTGTGTGTGTGTGTGTGTCTGTGTGCGTCTGTGCGTGTATGGTGTGTGTGTGTGTGTGTGTGTGTGTGTGTGTGTCTGCATGTGTGTGTGTTTGTGTGTGTATGTGTGTATGTGTGTATGTGTGTGTGTATGTGTGTATGTGTGTATGTGTGTGTGTGTTTGTGTGTTTGTGTGTTTGTGTGTTTGTGTGCGCGTGTGTGCGTGTGCGCGTGTGCGCGCGTGTGCGCGTGTGTGCGCGTGTGCGCGCGTGTGCGCGCGTGTGCGTGTGCGTGTTCGTGTACGTGTGCGTGTGCGCGTGCGCGTGCGTGTGTGTGTGTGTGTTTTGTACCCGTCTGATCGTCTCTCAGTGCCTCACACCAGCACCAGTTGTGATCTGTCACTGCACGCCAGCTGCGGCCGCGGCTAAACAGGTGTGCTGACAATGCCAGCAATGGCCGCAGAGGGGTGCTGACAATGCCAGCAATGGTCGCAGAGGGGGTGCTGACAATGCCAGCAATGGTCGCAGAGGGGTGCTGACAATGCCAGCGAGCCGTAGACGTGAGAGACGAAAACTCGTCACTGACAACGGGAGGCTTTGGCTTGGTATTGGTAAAACATGACACAGAAACTGTTTGTTTTCTTCAAAGTTGCCGGGAAAAATATTGCTGCGGTTTATGAGTAATGTTAAGTTTCGTGGATCAAAGACATATATTGGGATGATTGTGTAAAACATTTGTCTAGTTGACTCTCGGCGTCTCGTCACTCCCACAGGCACGTAGGCAGGATTTTGCTCA
>VOPJ01007295.1:0-27248 GCA_014673585.1 Semibalanus balanoides
TCTTTACTCTTTTTAAGTAGGTACTCGTTTACAACAGTTTCCTTCTAGGTTATAATACTTTTGACAAAAAACTGCAAATCAATATTCGCGATCTCAGCTAAACATTCCTACCATTGCGACACAAAACAGGATGAGATTGTTCCATTAGAAAGCCGAGTTTTATTATCCTGTCCAGGGGCGTGGAAGTACTTTCAAGTTGGGGGGGGGAGTTTTCAAGTTGGGGGCGAACTTTTTGGCGGACCTGAGGTAGCAAAAATAAAGCTAAAAAAGCGATATATCGCTGTAGTCTCCACCCGTTATATCGCCGACAGGATTTATCGTCATATATCGCCACCCGTTCAACCGATATATCGGAATCTTTCCCCGATATATCGCCACCCGTTCTGGATGCGTCAATGCCGGCGACCGCCTTGATCCAGAATTTCGTTGGTGACCACTTTTCCTTTTTCGACCCCTGGCCGACTCTATCCCTGCTGAGCGTTAGAGGAGCAGAGTCGACATCATAAATCTATATTCTATAATAATGCGTTTTGCTTAAACACAAAAATGAATAAAAATTAAACACCGTGACCTACCCCCATGCCAGAAAGACTGAATGTTATTGACTCTGTGGCGCTTAGTAATATTTCATGAATAGTAGCGTTTACCTCCAAAAAGCATTAAAGCATTGTGACCATGAGTATTTTATCTACCGTGATTGTGACCAATAAATAGTCCATCAACTTCAACGTTACGACGAGGAATCATATCCTATACCAGGTAAGCGCTGTAATTAGCAATGTTTCCATGCTACGATGGTCAAATGTGTGGTGCCACTGTTTAGATGGAATGATGCAAAGCCAGTTCCAAATTCAATACAGTTTAATTACATTTATTTGCATTTTTGATGTGGAAATGATTTTGTTCAACAAACGTCAAATATAGCAATTTTTCATGAGACAGTGTACCGGTTGATCTGGAACTATCGAATATTGGTATGAGGATCAGGTGAAGGGAAGACGAGGGAAGAGGCCGACATCTAGCCAAGTGGAGAGGAGTGGGGCTGCCCCACAGGTTCAAAGTTTGAGGGGCCGAGTTGCCCCCACTGCCCCCACGGTTCCCACATCCCTGCTCCTGACTTCACTTTGCTTCTCCTTTCACTTCTCTAGAACTTCACATGGTCAGTTCTGCAAAAAGCGAGGCTGCACGTAGCGTTAGCAGCGAATATTTAGATCTGTGACACCTAATTTCTCAACACTGTAGACCACTCACACACTGGAAGCTTTCTACTGGCCAATTTGCATATCAAAGAAGATTGAGACCATTGTTGATGACTTCTGCTCTCAGCTCTTGAACTTTTATGAGCCCTGTCTATGTGGCTGATATTTTCAGGGAAGTATGCCTGGTCATTTCTGTTGAGCTGCATAGTTAGCCAGTATATTTCGATGCAAGTTCCTCGAGTGAAAAAGGAGCTGTAACCCGCTGTAAGGTTTGGCACTTTACTGCATACATGTTCTTGCTTTAAATTTGTCACTAGACAGATATAAATATCAAATTTTTCGTTAACCAAAAATTAGCTTTTAACTAATTGACGAGTAAGAGTGAGTGCCTAGTATTTCAGCGCTGGTTAGGTGAGTAATCAAAAGTGACAAGTATCAGCGCAATTTATCAATCTCAAAGATCCGGTGTTTGCATCGTATTATCCGTCAGCTTTCCAGAATTCGAGCATGTATAGACGGCCGCCAGTCGCGAGGGACACACTTGGACTCTTCAATGCTGCACCTGTATTACGTCCGCCCGCCGCCAGCTCCCGGCTCACCTCTCACCGCCTCTCACCGCCCGCCGCCAGCTCCCGCCAGCTCCCGGCTCACCTCTCACCGCCTCTCACCGCCCGCCGCCAGCTCCCGGCTCCCGGCTCACCTCTCACTCTCAGTCACGTGCGATCGCAGACGTCAACGAAACATCGGGAAATCATAGCTAGGACTAGAACGTATCAGGAAGAAAACTAACAAAGCCGAGAACAAAAATAACAATACGAAATTAACACTGTAAGACGATAGATTAATTCAACATAAAGACTAACCCCAATTATAGTAATAAAGTCACGAGAAACGAAAGAGAAGTGAGCAGCAAGTAAAATACACCATACCCAACTCTAACATTAGGGGAGGACGGGGGAGCACCGCCCATGGGGTAATACCGCCCACCCTGTGATCTCGTTGAATATAAACCGTAGATGACTAGCTATTTGTCCTCGTGGTCGGCGACACTTTAGTGTCCGGACGCAGAAGGTGAGCTCTGTCATGTAAGTTATTATGTACAAGATGAAACATATTTTCGTTTATATATGACTTTGATGTAATTTTATTGATTCATGACAATAACCCGCGCCCCACTGGGGGGGGGGTGTTTGAACACCCCCTCCTGTTTTTTTTTCTCTCAAGATAACGAAAAAACGGCGGCGCGTAGCGCCGCCAAATTTGGCATAACTAATCATTGCTCCTTTCCGCACAGTTTGAGGAAATTCAAGTTTCGTATCGGGTTAGGTCAGGTCACCAGGTCAGGTTAAGTGACCCCACCTACCAAACAGTTTGTGGTCGTGCCATGACCACAGTTTCTAACAGATCGGTATCAAACTTTTAGGATTACATCAAGTCATAAGCATCTACAAAATGTGTATCTCGGATTTTTGATATCGGTGACCTGAGGTCGGGTCAATTTTGTGCCTCGATTATACAGTCATGGGGAAAACTTTCCAAATTGCTTTCTTTTTTCGAAGCATAGAGTACCTTTCACTTCTGGACGTTGCTATGGATGGGATAGTGATGTTTGATAGTTGGCAGGGTCTTCGGGGTCTCTCAGGGACTTACGGGGTCATTGAGGTATTCCGGGTCACACAGAACACACTTTTGCTGTGCGCAATAACTCTAAATAATGAGTGAGCGCATAAGGAGGAAGGTGTACTTTCAACATGTGTTTGTGTAGTCCAAGGACACACACGTCTCCTGAATATCAACTAAACCTACTTGTCACACTTGGACCTCTCGACCTTGAGTGTCATTTTTAGTTGACTTAAATGACAAATTTTGACATTTTTAGCGCTTGGGCCAAGACCAACACGATGGCGATAACAGTAAAACTAATGCGTTATCGTAATTGTTAGGTAATGAAGTAAATTCGCGAACTATTGTCTTCTTAGCCATATGCATAATCCATTTTTTACTTTAAATGACCTCTAGACGCCTAACGCTATCATGACGTGAGTGTACTAAATTTGAGGAAGGCAGTCAGTGCGCTTGCAAATTTAAGATGGCGCGATTTTTTTAAGTTTTGTTTCTCGATAGCATAGTTTTCCGAGATATTTGGGGGTTTTCTGGAGCGATGTCCTAACTGGCAATTTTGCTTCTGGTGACGCTCTGGTGCTAAGTTTTTGTAACGTAAGCGAAACAGTCTAATAGTTTCGAAATGATTGTGATAAGGTTCAAACAGTGGTATTTTATGATTTTTGGTCTACCGTTCCGGTTAGATAAGCGAGTTAGAGGTGCCTCAGTACCCTCGCTGGGTTAAACATCCCCCAGTTCGGGGAAGGAGAATGCTAGTGGCAGTGGGGCCGCGGGTACTGTGTGGCCACTTAATAGGACTGAAACTCCAAAACGTTTACTCTACGTGTACCTAATCTTCAGACAGCAGGCACTAAGTCACGCACAGATGCAGCAAATACGGCGCTGCTCTTCTGATTGCGTGCTGTTTTTTGCCCCTGCAAGTGCGTGGTGGGCCGCTGGCGGGGGTTACACCGGGTTTGTTGATTTTCACTGTTAAAAGTAAAGTGAACTTTAGCAATTTTGGTAATAGAGAGACGTTATTGGTAAATCCGGTGGAGTATTGTTGTTTACACGAATCTTTTGCAGCAGGACACAGGAGAAGCGGCTGAGCATGAGGAAACTGCAGATACTGGTCGGGCACGAATTCAGTGGTCATCTGGAATGTATAGGTTAAAAATTCGCTAGTAAAGATATTTGTTAAAGGGAATGTAGCACCTATTAACTTAGTTTTTAACTGGATAGCAGATTGTCGGGTGTAGCTGAGAAACCACCCAAAATCCGAAATTTTTTCCTTCAAGGACTTGTTGCTGAGCAGTTTCACGCAAAACCGGTTGGTCTATGTGGTCATTTAACTCAAATCGTGAGTTTCGATACGTCATCATAAGTGACTCCAACTGTGATTGCCAAGACTTCGTTTTTGACCGTCGCAGTATTTAGTTACCTTGGTCGCCCGCGCCATCGACGTCGTCGGCGCTCGCACATAGTGTCTCACGCATGGTGCACCAGATCTCCGGCGCGAGCGAGCGCCGGTCGATCCGGCAGTCGCGTGTGCACGCTACCGGTAGCAACCCATGTGCGGTGCCGGCCAGCAGCTGTCACTAGGGCGGGCGCAAGAGTTTTGCCGTTCGATAGCTCCTTGTGAGAAACATCGACTTTGGTGACGCAATGATTGGTGTGACGATGTCACATGTAACTATTATTATTTGGTCAAATTTACTAAATCTGACTTTTTTTCGCAAAAATTAAATGTCAGGACTAATCAGGGCCATTCTTTCTCCTCATTCTACAATTTTCCCAAGGTATATAATTCCTTTAAATTTCAGTAAAGATTTTAACAGACTGGCATTCATGAACTATAGCTTGAACAGTATCATGATACAAAACTATGGGATTCCATAGGTGGCGGCATTAACCAATCTCTCGTGGGTGGTCGTGTTTTAATTCCGCCTGTTAAATAGGTAAGAACTTTTGTAACAATGCTACTTTAAATAGAGACATAATTTTTACATCCTTTTACATTTTTCTTAGTTTGGTTAAGCTATTACAACCACCCGTGATAGCAAATTAGTTTATTTTGAACTGAAATATAAAGTTCACTTGAAACTACTGCAACATTGCTTCTAGACATCATGAGGTTTGGGGTGGGGTTGCTCGTTCCTCACCCTAATAATACGTGCCAGCAGCGGTTACCTGGCTATCATTGTTTATTTATTGAACTGAAATATAAAGTTCACTGAAACTACTGCAACATTCCTTCTGAGACACATGAGAGTTTAGGGGGGTCGGGGTTACGCCGTCCTCCCCTACTACACGTGCACAGCGTCTACTGCATCTATCGCCGACATAAAACAATCAGTGTTCTCACACGCATCCCCTTTAATCCTCCGTTCGCCGGTCGTCTATCCGTCCACTAACACTCGCACTACGGGGGTGGGGGGTAACAGGGCTCTCTGAGGTTTTGAACGAATAACTTTTTTGAAGGTTTTTCATGAATAAACACATGCAGCGCATCTTGCTGAAATTTTCAGCAGCTGAGTTTACAACAATTATACATATCCTTTCAAAATTTGAACCCCAGAAACGTCGTTTAAAATGTGTGATGAGACTTGAAAAGGAGAAGTGATGTCCCACAATTTCTAGTGACTTGTTAGAGCAAACTTCATTGTGATATTTCATGGTAAGCTTTCAGACAGGGAAAGTCAGAGTCGAGACTGTAATGAAATCTATGTCAGATTTTTTGTTTCTAAATAATTCATAGTGGCGCTCCGGTTCCCCTTTCAAGAGAGCAATATTGATATTTCAGTACATATCTATACTGCCTGCCCTCTGCCAGGTGTCGTAGTTTCTCACTCGGAAAAATGACGACACCCACAAATACATGTCAAATGAATATCTCTGGCACTATAGAGCATTAACTTGTCGCTAGCTGAAAATCGTCAAGCCCGCAGTGGGAATGACATTGCGTTTGGAGTCAACACCCCGACCACCGCGTCGACTGCTCACTGGCCGACGGCTGTCACGACCAGGGTCACTGATCAGTCCGGCAAATATATTTTGAGACAGCACACTGAGACTGCAATCTACCGTTTGACGTCACGCTATAAAAAGACAGTGATGACGTCATTAAAAGACAGTGATGACGTCATTCTGAGAACCGGTTGTAACCTGATGACGACTGTCGACTTTTCTGTATCAGTGTGGCCGGTAACACAAATATCGCGGATGACCGGTAACGATGGACTGTCCGTGTTCAACTATAATGGGAGCATGATCTGTATCATGCTATATTGAGGAACACGCACATAGGGCAGTCGGAGACAGTGGCGTACCCAGGATTCACTTCAGGAGGGGGCAGTTTTTGATAAGGGCGGCATGAGGCGACCCCACTAAAAAAAATCACTGGATTTGGCCCACTATACTTTTATAAGGTCATATTTTCAACATTACAAAATTACCTACTAAGGAGCCACAATGTACATCCACCCAAAAATCGCCGTATTTGGCCAGGCCGACCAAATACGGCGAGTTTTTGTAAGAGTACCGTGGGCAGTGGGCACAGGCCCTATTTCGTGTGTTGAATACTGATGCACTGGCCAAATGGGCCAGATCCAGCAGTTTTGAAACCATGCCAAAAGGTGAAGAACCTTGGCGTGATCTTTGATCCATGCCTCACTTGCGGCGACCATGTGCACACCCTACACCAAGAAAGTGCTTTGGTGCATTGATTGTGACTGCAGCCATGGCGCGTCCACATAACTACCAAGCCGACACCATCGTGACAATTGTGACGCCCTGGTGCTCTCGCCCACATCCGCTACTGTTTGCCATTTAGCGGAAACTGCAACAAAGAAGAATCTCGGTTAACATTCAACGCTCATTAACTTTTGCTGCTCGAGTAATTTCTGGCCGTCGCATATGACATTGCGGTGTGCGGAGACCTGGGTGGCTGTCGGCAACGGATCTGCTCATCCCATGATAACATTGGGTGCTTCTGCACAAGGTTATTTGTGCAGAGGAGCCTACGCCATTGCCAGGATGTTCCATCGCAACGAAGAAATGCGAGAGCGGATAACTAGGCAGGACAGCAACCTACAGCTTACCAGCATTCGCACAGAGCAGGGAAGCGAAGTTTTTGCCTACGTGCAGCCTATGCAGTAACTATCAGGCTGCACCACGATCGCAAACCATGGAGCAACCAGCCATTTTAATCGTCTGCATAAAACGCCACCTCATGCAGCGATGATGTGCACCTGCATTGCACCGGACGGTGAACTTGTGTGTTGAATGTTTTTTGCGTGTGTGTGTTCATGTATGCCCGTGTTTTCCACCATATGTCCATAAGCTGACGCGGGAGCTTAATAGCCACAGTCGGCTGTGGATGCTCCCAAGATGTACAATAAATAAATAAACAAATAAATAAATCCAGTTGATGCTCCAAAAGCCTTAGTTGTTCATCCATAAAGCCCCACATCGGCCCCCGGTCGACCCTCTATTTAGCCCGGTCGACCTCCGAGGGGCTCAGCCAACCCTCCAGGATCCCCGGCCGACCCTGCATTGGAAAATCGTCCGTAACCGTGAGCATTATTGTGCTATAAAAAACTACAACCATATTGAAGGAACTTTGGTGTTGTCTTTGTTAGGTTGTTTTTGCTGGCAACAGTCACTTTCGATGATAGTTAAAATAACCGGTAACCTCATAATAAGTAAGGAAAAAAATAAATTATGTCCGAAATTATATTGTTGAATATTTCGCTATTGAAGCTTCGTCAGCAATCATGATGATGATATTTAAAACTATCATCATCATGATTAACCTCAAGCAGAGTTTTCGCCACCTCAGAACATTCACTTTCACCGAATCAGCAATACTCCGTTAAAATGGGACTCCGTTAAACTGAAAAGCATGCAAATGACAGCAAGCAGATGACATTTACACATTCATCTTCATCCATATACACACAGCGGCTAATCATATGAATGTTCCAAGTCATTCAGTGTTGACGCTGATGTATCCAATAATCGGCACCAATAAGTCTGTTTAAGTCAATAAGTTCTGCTAAACAACTGCAAGTCAGTTAAAAGGTTGGAGCAGCAGTTTGACACTGCTCAGAAGAATGACTTGAGATCTACCGGAATCAGCCGGGAAACTCTTTCATTGTTAAAGGGACACTGCCACCTTAACATTATATTTGAGTTGAGATAGCCATTTCCGTGCTAGGCATTGCAATTATGTATAGTATAAGTTAAAACAAACCACCGAGGTTCGAATCACAAAGAAACTTTTGAGTTTTGGTTTTGACATCCTGTCATCCCTAGTCCCCAGTTGTATTTGAACGAGAACTGATCCGATGACGTCGTCACTCATTACTAAATGTTGATGATAGTCGACTTGTTTTACATTTGGCGCATACATTAGCCGTACATGTGGCAGCGTGAAGGTTTCTCTATCCCGAATTTCCTTCATATTACGTCATCAGGGCCCAAATATTAACTTACACTTTTTTATGAAATGAGCACTGTTTGTTGAGAAACAAATGTATAATCGTTTCAGAAGCAATTACTTCTATTTAGCACACAAGCGGCGTACAGTTGAGAACTGTTGGGAAGTGGCAGTTCCCTTAACCTATAGTGGCAGGCTTCCCGGCACCCCTATTAGTGGCAGGGGGGGGGCATATTCTGGCCCCCCCCCGGAGATCTCGAGATCTACCAGTCCGATTGTTCAAAAAAAATAAACGGTGGTCGATTCACCCTTAACAGATCACATTTCTAAAAAAAAGACATTTTATAAATCTTAAATAGAGGGGGCAACAGGGTGCAAAAGTACAAAAAATTAGAGGTATTTTTGATCCAACAACAGCTGCCATGTTACTCAACCGATTTTAATTCAAATCCAACAGTATCGATAGACATCGAGTAGGAAATTGATATGTGATGACGATTGTTGAAATTCAAAGCATTAGCGTATGCAGGTCACTAAATTGGGGGACAAAGTAAAAGCGTTAATTTCACGTTTTTTTTGATGGCTTTTTCTGAATATGCAATAGTGGGGACTATTTTACATCATAAAAAAGTTATTAAACATAGTTTTGTACCATAGGCGGTGCCAGTGGTTAACGAAAAAGGAGGCCAAATAACAAAATATGATCCGCAGTCATTGCTTCTACCACGGAATAATTAAATCAGTTTACTGTCATAGATAGCTTCCATTTGAATTGCTGCAAATCATCATAGCGTACCAGGATCCCATTTGGGAGGTTGCAAAAGACCTTTTTGATAGGAATTAAATCCCGATAATATAATACTAAACCTAGTCAAAACAATACTAGTTTGCTGCAATTTTCAATTCACAGAAGTTGCCCGCTTTTTAACCTACCTGGGCTCGCCTTTCTCTTCAAATGTTAAAAAAGGACCCCTGCTGCTTTTTTTCATCGAAAAACTTTGCAGTATTGTATGTTTTGGAGGCCATGCATTCAAAGTTTACCTTCAATAATCTATGACCCGCCTTTTTTGGTTCCTGAGCGCGCCTCTGGCAATAAATGTATTTATTTCCTCTCCTGGACTCATATTTCCATCTCATTCTCAACTATCTGTTATTGCGCCGTAATCGCTGGTAGTATCGTTATCACTATGCAAGTTTACCCCTTTTCGGTGCCTGACACGCCCTGAAACTTCAAGACGTTAATAAATTATGCCAAAATTAGAAGAGAAATTATCTTCAGCATTTTCATAGCCTATAAACGCAATTTATATTGCTTATTGACGGTCAGCTAGGCGTTGTTCATACTTTTTGGAAAATCCCCCTTTTCAAGTTACCTGAAACGCCTCTGCCCGTAAAAATACAATAATAGCATGAACATCAACTAATTTTGAATTATTTTAAAAAACCGTAAACCTATGCAACTTTCTCATAACTTAAGGCATTAGAAAGAATCCGTGAATTATCGTATTCCGTATTATTCCGCCAATTGTTCGCCGAAAAAAGTCCTCCCAAAACTGGGCCTGTAACCGCCTCTGTTCAAGTCAGAAACTCCAAAATTTGACTCCAGATGTGAAAATCAATTTTAGGAAAAATCCCAAAGTTTCATAAGCCTACTCGGAGCCGTTTCGGAGATATCTAAGAAAACATGAGAAGTGGGCAATATTTGCCCCCCTGCCACTAATAGGGTTAAACGCTCGTCTCCCATACAACTGGTGATTTAGTCAACGTGTGAATTGGCATATGCTCGCAGCCAGGGGGGGGGGGTCGTCAATGTATTCTATTTGCATCTTAACGACAGCAGTCGACTCATCGATCTGGTTAATTGAACAGATATGCGAGAGAGCGAGAAAGCGAGAGAGCGAGAGAGCGAGAGAGCGAGAGAGCGNATCGTTTAATCGAGTTTGAATTTTCTCCGAAATTACTGTACCTTCCATAGGGTTAGCATAAGTGAAGGGAGGAAAAATCTAACTTCACGCTTTGGTGACGTCACCAAAGCTGGAAGCTGCCATTACCCTTGACTGGGGGCCCATATGAACCTTGGAAATAGAGGATCCTTGGATTGATTCCTGCGCGCGCGGGAGGTCCGGCGCGTAAGGTCGCGGAGCATCGAATAAAGGTGAGCTTATTTGTAAATAGTGCAGAACTGGCTATTATGCATTGTTGTTTACCTTTTGAAGTGAATTTATTTTCATCCGTGCTCTTAATAGTATTATTTGATAAATGCCTCCCTACCTGTGATTTCTCAATTGGCCGAATTTTTCGTGACAAACTCGACGCAGTACCTACTAGGTTATGGGTTAAAGGGAAATAATTACTTTTTCCCACATCAATTTGAGTTATGTCTTGTAATTGACAGACGAGACCAAAATATTTTGTTAAATTTATCACATTCTGCATAAAACCTTCCTGTCAAAATGTATTTTAAGTTAAAGTTGATACCTTAGTGCATAGGTGGGCACCGTTTCTTTCAAATGTAATTTTGTTACTCGTTACTCCGTTACTCCAAAGAAGTAACTTGTTACTACGTTACATCATCAACAAATGTAACAGAAGTTACAGTTGCTCCGTTACTCTGTTACTTTTGTAATACAAAGTGATATTAACATAAACACAGGTTTTGTGTTTTTTGTTGCTTTGTGATCAGCAGCTTTTTTAGACCATTTACTATATAACTTATACTTGTTATTATAAAACTACCTGTGTATCAAGTTGATACCTCAGTGTTGGGTGTGCCGCGCCTGAACGCTAGAACATGATCCGATTCTGATCCCTTATGTCCCTTCGGAGGGTCGGCATGTGCCTCAAACAAAGGATCAGTCGAGACCGAGAGCATAGAGTTGTGAGCACTGGTGAATCCAGGGGGGGGGGATCATGGGAATATCTCACCACAGGAATCTAGAGGGGTGGGGGATTCAATACAAATATGCCTGCAGCGCTTTCCCTCCACTGAAAGTGAAAAACAATATTTTTAGGATCAAACATTTTTCGTGGAAAGTTAACAATTTATTGTAAAAATTGCCTTTGTAGCAGCCAAAAGCATTGATTGTGCTAGCTATGGCGAATAAACCCGGGCGTAAAGAGAAACAAGTAGGCATAGGAAAAAATAATGGAGTAACAGACTAAAAAGTAACAAACTACGAAGTAACGGAACACAAAGGTAACTTCCGTTACTCAGTCCGTTACTTTTTTAATGTAACGAGTCTGTTACTCTGTTTCTTAAAAAAGTAACTTTGTTAGTAACAGTAACGGACCGGTGCACACCTATGCCAAGTGTTCCACAAAATTAACATCCTGTAGGGAAGACGACCAACAGGTACCGTACCATAGTAAAAGATTACCGGGGAGAGATGTAATTGACACAGACAGACAAGACCAAAATATTTTGTTAAATTAATCACATTGTCATAAAAACAAGGATTGCATAAAATTCCTATAGTGTATTATGAAACTAAGCCTATTTCTCTTGGAACAAGACCTTTCAATTTGCATTGTCATGCTGCATAACATTTGATGGGAATCAGGAATGTCTCAATATGGGCACAAATTGACCCAAAGGTGCCGGCGCGCCCTTAAACCCCACTAATCAAACAAACAGGAATGTCTCAACATACGCTTCAACTGGCAACCAATTAGACTTAAAGAGCAACAAAGAGCATCCAGGGCCCATCTGAGGTTGTTATGGGCGCCATATAACTATTTTGTTGCGGCGCCCTAAAACCCCAATCATCATCATCATCACCATCTGAGGTTGCACAATGCACATACCCCTCTTCCCCCCCCACCAGTATCACCCTCCAGACCACCCCACCTGCCCAAAACAGTATATTCCCACAAGTACTTCTGAACTACCTTCTCTTTATAGTATGTATTTAATCTTATTTTGAAGCTTATTTGTCCGCCCCTGTAGCTCAGTGGGAGAGTGCTGGTCTTCTGACCTTCACCTATCCCAGTAGTGGCAGTCTGGGTTCGAGTCGCTTCGGCGCTTGCTATTTCCTCCTGACTCGGATGTAGCTGCGGGGCCGGTGCAAGCGGTCGGTCATCAACTTGAGTAGCGATATAACCCTGGACACTGTCTCTCCGCTCGCTGACGTTTCCCTGGCCTTGAGTGACTTCAAAGCACAGGTAACGTCAGCGAGCGGGCGGACTGCGTGTCCAGGTAATGTTCGGCACGCGTCAAAATTTTCGTCTTAAAATTTCTGCCAGCACAAACAGGAAATTTGCGCGATCGGGTGTGAGGTCAGGACCAGCGCAACAAGCTCTGCTTAGCGCGGGTCCTGACCTCGGAAAACCATCCATACAAAACATTCAGACTAAATTTATTAAAAAAAGGAGGCATGTGACACTGCAGTAGTGACATCGCCTGGTAGCTTATTCCAATGCCCTACAACCCTTCCACTGAAAAATGGCTGTCGTAGCCTACTTCTACTTTGTTTCATGACGAGTTTATGCTGATTACCTCTACACTGACTTTACTACCGAACTCAAACATTCCCTTTAAATATCCAGAATGCTGACTATTTATAAATTATGAGAGATCACTCTTTATTCTGGACACCACCAAACGGATGACCTGAATGTAATATTTTGAACAACTCAGTGCATATCCGTTCCATTTCAGTTGGGCAAACTAGGGGAGGAAATACAAAATAGATCTATCAATTTTTAGATCGTGATGTCATGAACACCAGCGAATTATGACCATATAAGGAGATGCAATAAAAATAGATCAATTTTCAGACATAGACATATTAAAACCACTCATATAAGCACTTAAAATGCCGGTCTAAACAATATTATTTCGTGAGGTAAAAGATGACACTTCACTCCACCAAAATGAATACTACCGGTAATGGAACAAAACTGTTTTGTCCCCTAGAGCTTTAAATAAAAGACCGGTCATAATTTACTGATTTTTTTGTTACATGTTTTATTGAAACTTGAGATATTATTTTCGAAAACCAGTGTTAGTAAGTGCAAAATAATCATTTGCGGTTAATTGTAACACAAAATCACTGTTGCCAAGATAATGTATTTTCCAGGCGAGACTGTTGCAGTTTGTTTATCGCTATTTTCATCGTCTCAGTCTGCTTGTCAAAGGTGCATGGTGCCGCTCTGTTTGTCGTCATTCGGGTATTTATTTTTCATAAATTTATTTATTGATCACTTCTAATGAAAAACATGTCATCTGTTATTGTTTTTAGTACCATCCAATGTTATATTTATCTTACGATTGGGAGATTCCCGCCCGGAAATATGGCGGTGATTTCGCGAGGCGATTGTGGCGCAACATACCTTGGTTATGTTAGGTTGCTGTTTTCTTGAATTTGACATATGGCAAGGACTTATTTTTGTTTTTGAATTCATAACTAGACATTTTCTCACATTCAAGGTAAGTTTGGACCCAATTGGCTTAGTGAGATGCCTACACTGACTAGAAACTTAAGTTGTCAACATAATTGAAACTTAGTCTTAGTGTATTTCAGTGGTGCAAATTATCGTATAATTATAAAGTACAGATGTCATATTATATAGGATAGTATAATTAGTAGTAAAGTATTCATTATCATTAATTACTCCCAACGTTTTCACAATTTTGGTGAAAACTGACCTCAGGTAGTGTAAATGTGTTTTACTAACAATACTTGATGTTTAATTATTCTTTAAATAATTTGGGTAAAAGATGGAGTGCCAGCTGGATGTCCTGAGTATCGTCAGAAATAGCATTTACCATCACACGACGTCACCTTCAGTTTTTTTTTAAAGTTATATTGGCAATCTAAATTTGTATTTCAAAACTGATGTCGCGATCTAAAAAGTGATCCGCCTGCTGACTGGGCGATCTACAAATTGATTAGCCAGCTGACTGCGCGATCTAAAAATTGATTCAACAGCTGGATGACATTCTAAAAATTGATTTCATGGTGTGGCAAAAGCCTTGCAGAATCAATTTTTAGATCGTCGTTTCTATCAAACTTCAGGCATATTCCAAGTATAATTCCATTTATTTTTGTCACTTGAAGATAGTTTCATAGAGATCATATATACATAGAGAGGCCCTGCACTTAAATCTGCGGCAATTCGTGTTTTTTTTTTTAAAGCCAGTAAGTTTCCGCTACAGATCCCTAATAAATAGGCGTGCGCGATGCAATAACATCTTTAATCTGAGAAAGATATTTTATTAATTTTTGTTTAGATTATAAATATTAATATAGTGTTTTAGAGTTTCTTAGAGGATTGACTTTAATATATTACAAAATTCAGATATTTTCGGCACACATTGTGAAGCTTCTTCAGTGAAAAATAAAATATTGCACTACAGGAGCTGTCAACATGAAAGACAAGTGGCTTAGTTAAGGCACGGCATCGGAGAATTGCTAAAAAAATGTGCTTAAAAAGACCAACTGATTGCCACAAAATCAAGTGCTTCAGCATAGGCAGGGCCTCTCTATGTATATATGATCTCTATGGATAGTTTGACATGTTTTCCAGCGCTTGAAAACGTTCAGGTTTAAGTTGAATGATCTCAAACAGTAATACAGCCTCTTATGTTTGGTACTGCATTGATACCCAAATATGGGCATAAAATATAAAAATTTATAAATATATTTTTTATTTCCTCCCCCTAGTTTGCCCAACTGATTTGGATGCATGCAAACAAGTTTAAATCCAGTGTAATTAGGCTCGATGGATTGTATGCCAGGCCCATTATATGTCTGGCAGTTGGATCATCCTCACTGTGAATTAGAGGTGCCACTTTTCAGGCTTGTGGCTACCCGACCCGACCCGCAATTTACCAAATACATAGACAATATAGGACGCAGCTACCCGTAAGTACCCACAAATAAAATTTGTCATCATTATGTCTGCCATTTAATAACTCATTTTTAATGCTAAAAAAGGTTTTGTATTGATCCCTGCTCACTTACTGAGATGCCTATATTTGTTCAAGCATCCCAATTCCCATAAAAATCCCTGTTTTCGCCATTGTTTTGCAATTATGAAAATTCCGCTACCCGCCAACTACCCATTTCATCCAAATTATCGCTTGTGCTACCCGCAACTACCCACATGGGTAGTAACTACCCACAACTGGTGGGTAGGAGGGTAGAAAGGTGGCACCTCTGCTGTGAATGCAATTTGTATACAAACAATTGTACTTAACAAACTTAAAGGGAATACAACAATATAATAACCATTTTGTCTTCTTGGGCCACTTCATTTATCAGAAATACTGCAACACACCCAAACCACAATATTTGTGAAGCATGAATGGATTTTGTTGTACTGTATTACCGTCATGCTGGGTTACATCATTATCATGAAACTTAAGTTTACTTCGCTGGCTAGACAACCAGATAAATATTTAGCTGCCTGAGGAGCCCTATGCGAACAAAATAATATGAGTTTGGCTCGATACAAGAAGGCAGCATGGCATGTGGGCACAGATGGCAATTTATATCGTCTGGCGTGTCCTGATCAACAAACAGTGACTTGTCACAGTGTCAGTGAGGTCACCAGTCGTCTCGGCTGGACATTGACGTGGGCTGAGTGGGAGAGACGCCGCGTGGACTGTGGAACTCACTGCCACCCGTCGGGTCTGGTCTGGTGCCGCTGACATTGGCGTCCATTCGCCGGCAGGCTCACAGCCTCTGTGCCGTCCTCCGGAGTCGCGTGCTGGGCCCAGTCTACCGGCCCTACCGAGCCCAGTCTACCGGCCCTACCGAGCCCAGTCTACCGGCCCTACCGAGAGCCAAGTCTACCGGCCCTACAGCCCAGTCCTCCGGCCTACGAGCCCAGTCTACGCCTACCGAGCCAGTCCTACCGGCCTACTGAGCCAAGTCTACCGGCCTACCGCCCAAAATCTACCGGCCCTACGAGCCCAGTCTACCGCCCTACCGACCCAGTTCTACCGGCCCTACCGAGCCAGTCTACCGGCCCTACCTGATCCCAGTCTATTACCGGCCCTACCGAGCCAGTCTCCGCCTACCGGGCCCAGTCTACAGGCCCTAACCGAGCCCAGTCTACGCCCTACCGAGCCCAGTCCTACGCCTAATACCGAAGCAGTCTACCTTGCCCTACTGAGCCAAGTCTAACCGCCCTACTGAGCCAAGTCTACCGGCCCTAACCGAGCCCAGTCTATACCGGCCTACGAGCCCAGTCTACCGGCCCTACCGAAGCCAGTCTTACCGGCCCTACCGAGCCAGTCTACGGCCCTGCGAGCCAGTCTACCGGCCCTACCGAGCCCAGTCTACCGGCCCTACCGAGCCCAGTCTACCGGCCCTACCAGGTCACTGGCTGCAGCGTCCGTCGGCACGCTGCGAGAGGTATCACGCACTGCGGCGGAGCCAGACCTGCGCCGGCTGGACAGGAGCGCCACCTCTCGCCGCACACCGGTGCTGGGTCCGAGTCGCTCTACTCTGAGTCCGTTCGCTCTGCTGTTGTGCTAGCTGTGTCGGCTGGCGTGACATCCGGACCGCCCCCGCCCCCGCCATGACCGAGTCGCCGCGGCTGCCGGACGGCCGCCTGGACCTGAGTCGGCCGCGCTGGGACCAGGCGTCGTTCGCCGGCCGACTTGGCCACTTCTTCAGCATCACGACGCCGTCGCTGCTGCGCTATGGCGCCGCGGACGTCGAGGCCGCCCAGCAGCTGGTGCAGCAGTACCGGGCCGGCCGCGAGCCGGCCGGCACCGCCGAGCAGCAGGTGTGGCGCGCCAAGGCTCTCTGCGACTCGGCGCTGCACCCGGACACGGGACAGATCCAGAACGTGGTGGGGCGCATGTCGTTTCAGGTGCCGGGCGGGATGGTGCTGATCGGAGGCATGGTCACCTTCTATCGCAGCACGCCCGCCGTCGTCTTCTGGCAGTGGGCGAACCAGTCGTTCAACGCGTTCGTCAACTTCACCAACCGCAACGCCAAGAGCCCGCTGACGCCGACGCAGCTGGGTGTGGCGTACGTGTCGGCCACGTCGTGCGCGCTGGTGACGGCGCTCGGCCTGAAGCGCGTGCTGGCCACGCGCGCCTCGCCGTTCGCGCAGCGGTTCGTGCCGCTGGTGGCCGTGGTGGCGTCCAACTGCGTCAACGTTCCGCTGATGCGCCAGAGCGAGCTGGTCGGTGGCGTGCCGCTGCGAGACGAGGCCGGCCGCGAGGCGTGCGTGTCGCGCACCGCGGCTGTCAAGGGCATCTCGCAGGTGCTGCTGAGCAGGAACGTGATTGTGGGTCCGAGCTTGCTGCTGCTGCCGATTGTGATGGCGCGCCTGGACCGCAGCGCCTGGTACGTGCGCCGGCCGCGCCTGCACGCACCCCTGCAGACGCTGCTGTCGGGCGCCGTGCTGCTGCTCATGGTGCCGGTCGGCTGCGCTATCTTCCCTCAGACGTGCCGAATCGAGAAGGAGACGCTGCGCCGCGTGGAACTGGCCGCTTACGAGGAGCTGCTGGAGCGCTACCGGCCTCAGCCGCCGCCGAGTGCGCTTTATTTCAACAAGGGACTGTAGTGGGGTCCACGTCGGCCGGCTTTACCACCCGCGGTGGACATCGCGCGTTTCGTTTGTTCCAAAGAGCGCTTTGACAAAACTGGTGCACTGTGTAGTCACTATCAGAGTTATACTCCAAGAGGCGGCTGCAATAATCCATTAACAGCTCTACCCGCTAACGGTTTTCTCTGACCCTCGGAAATGCTAAACATTCCTCGTATTTTGTTTCGATTAGTATAGATCATTTACCGAACTACTTTGTGATAGAACGATATAGCATGATGTCTAGCGAAGACAGTGTGATAAAACAGATTGTTAAGCTCAGGGAAATCAGTTTGAGCACGAATAGCAGCGTTTAGTTTGGAAGATGTCACATGATCTGGTTGCCGTGTAATTATTGTCGCCACTTTCGCATCATGAGGACTATTTGTCGCGTGAAGAGTGAACTCACCGCGTGATTTCTGCCGCCAGCTGGACGGAGACACGTACCCCCAAACCTTATTCAAATGTCATCATTAGGCTTATGGGCGTTGCACGGAAACAATCCCTTCATAATGCTAATGTCTCAGCTACTGGTAAATGGCGTCGGCTCTGGTGCTCATTGCTACTTAATACGAGACGAAGATCCTGCTTTTGTGAGAACGGACAAGTGAGCGTTGCACGCGACCTTCAATGTGCGCTGATTATCCCCCTTCCGTTTATGAATCTCTTGTCCACATGGAGTCAAACTGCTTGCTGTTTTATTTTTCTTACACGCTATTTTTGGCCTGCTTTGCTACCTTCTAGAGGGATGACACTTGTGCATGTATTTCTTGTTGACTGCTGTCGTCCGCCTGTCACTGGATGGATAGATAGGTAGGTAGGAGTGGAACTAACTTCTGGATGGTGTGTATCCGAACTGCATGCGGTATTGGTATCACAGATGATAGGTCTGAACGTCGGGCTAGTTATAGGAGTTGAGCTGGGTAGGTTGGCCAGTATGGGGCTAGTGCTAATATCTACCACAGTTTGAGGGACCTAACAGCATCCATTATTGGCTGCACGCAATATTTGTGTTCAAAACTGCGTAGTGTAAGGGTTATTTTACCCTAGGTGAATGGGAAGCTAAAGCCAGGGTGTTTGAAGCATTCAGTCCACATAGCGGGCATGGTGAAGTTGATACTCCTATTGCTGAATGGACAGTGTTAGAGCTAACCCACAGGGTAGAAAGGATGGGCGCAAATTGACCCCATTAGTCGTCGTGCCATAAACCCCAATCAACAAACACGGTGCAGTGTGACAATCGGACAGCGATTCGCGCTATTGATCGATCGAAGCTGATGCGTTTCGTTTTGTTGTACTGCCTTTGTGTCAATATTGGCGTGTATGTACGGTAGGCAATACATTACACACGTCTGCACTTACGATGGGCTGTGGTGGCACATTCGTCCTTTGCGATGTCTGCCATTGTTTGAAACGTTTGGATATTGGGTCATGACTACATCAACCTATGACAATGTACATTGGATGTGTGGGTGTTAGTTGTTAACTTGTAATACTAGATCATCGGTTTGGCCCAGACTTGGCTGTCTCGGCAATAAATGCTCAAGCTGGAATGCGTTTTACAATAGACAAGACTGCTGGCTCTGCATATAGCAGCCGCTCGGGAGCACGAGAGTTTTGAACTTTGCATACCGTAGACTAAGGGCCTGTTCCAGTCGCACTTCTAACCTCCTCAAAGCTGCTCCCACTTGGTCCAGTCGTATTCTTTAACACAGAGCAGATGCAGTTGGAGCAACTTAGAGGAGAAAAGAGGCGTGAATGGAACAGGCCCTATGTGTCGCTGCGGAACAGTTCCTTTATGTCAGCGATTATTAAATGCAGGGTAATGACTATAATTACCCTACTTGGGGTAATTGAGCCTCTGCGTGTGGGTAATGTTGATCGAGCAGCTAAGTGGGAAATTATTGTTGACTCGTTAGATAATGGCGTACAATATGCATACTTATTACTTATATCCCAGTTTTCGGTTTCACTGTCACCACATGCCTAAACGTGGGATATCAAAACCGATTGATGCTAAACGATGTTCAGATTGTATGTTACTACTAGTGGTGTCAATCGGTTACCCAAATTTTGGTTACCGAACAAATGGTTTGACCGATTTGGTAATCGGTTGGTCAGGCTTATACATTGTTGGACACTTTTCGGTCAGCTTAATGTTAAGCAATTCACATTTTTGTTTGAAAATCGGTCAAATCTTGGACATTTTCGGCCTCAACCAAAATCGGTCAATATTTGGTCAACCAAAATGCCTCCTGTTCGGTATTGGATTGGTTTTGGTCAGGAAATTTGGGGACAATTACATCACTAGTTACTACCTACCTAAACGCTAGAAACATTTGCTTTTGAGTAAGAGCAATGCGCACATGTCTACTTATATTCCAGTCCCTAGATGGCACTAGTGGTAAACGCCTGAAGTTATGCTGTACCGCATAACTTACGACCGAGGACCGCGGTCTGCGCAATGGAGGAAGGGATAACGCCATAGATATATAGGACTAGATAGGACAGCTGGGTCCCGAGAGTACGTAACAGCGGCCGCCATCTTGGGGTAGTTCTCGAAACTGCTGTCGCCGTTGTTGACAGTGGATGGAGGTGGGTGTCTGAAGCGCGCGCTGGCAAGTGTGGATCCAGAAGAGGGGGGAAGGGCGGGGACATGCCTCCTAGGCTCGAACTTGAGGGGGCCTCTGGCCGCCTGAGGGGGCCACCCTGGCCGCCTGAAGGGAGCACCCTGGGCCGCCTGAAGGGCAACTCTGGCCGCCTTTGGGGCAATCTTGGCCCAGAGGGAGCAGCCGCTGGCCGGCCTGAGGGGGCCTACTGGCCGCCTAAGGGGGCGTCTGGCCGCCTGAGGGGGCACTCTGGTCGTCTGAGGGGCACTCCTGACCGTTTGAGGGGGCGTACTGCCGGCCGACTGAGGGGCACTCCTGGAACCGGAGATGAGGGCCCCTGCCGTTTCAGGGGCACCATTTGCCTGCCCTGATGGAACATTTTTGTCACTGGGGGGGGGGGGCACTCTGACCGACTGAGGGGCAATCCTGGAAGCCGGAGATGGGACCCCCTGACCATTTGAGGGGCACCTATGGCCGCCCTGAGGGACACTTTTGCCACCTGGGAGGGAGGGGCACTCTTGCCACCTGGGGAGGGCACTCTTGCCGCTGAGGGGACACTGCTTGTTCGCCTGGGGCACTCTTGCCACGCCGGGGGAGGGGGGCACTCTAAACCCTTGGGTAGGGTGGGGTGGGGGGCTGCAATCTTTGCCACGTTGGGGGGGGCACTACTTGGCACCTGGGTGGGGACACTCTTACCACCTAGGGGGGGGGGGCACTTTTGCCAACCGAGGAGACTACACTCTTGCCATCCCCACCTGAGGTGGGGGGCACTCTTGCCACCCGAAAGGGGACACTCTTGCCACCGCGGGGAAGCACCTGCACTAAGGGGGGGAGAGAATCTCCTCTTCCCACCCTGTGGAGACACCTTTGCCACCTCGGGGGGGGGGACTCTTGCCATCCAGAGGGAGGCCTCTGCCCGGGGGTGCTCTTTGCTATTGCCTATCTCGGAAGGGGGGGGGCATCTTGCACCTGGGGGGGGGGGCACTCTTGCCACTTGGGGGGGTGGGGGCACTCTTTCCACCCGAGGGGGAACTATTTGCCTCCCGGGGGCACTCTTACATCCGGGGGGCAACTCTTGTACCCCGCGGGGGGGGGGGGTAACTCTTGCACCCGGAGAGAGGCATCCTTGCCACCGGGGCGGGGAACTTTAGCCACCTGGGGGAGGGGGAGGGGGTACTCTTGTCATTTTGGGGAGAGGGCCATCTTGTCACCTAGGGGGGAGGGGCACTCTTGCACTGATGGGGGGGCTCTTGCCACCATGGGGCACTCTTGCACCTGGGGGACTTCTGCCCCTGGGGGCACTCTTGCAACCTACGGGGGGGGGGGGCACTCTTGCCACCCGAGGGGGGCGCTCATTGCCACCTGGAGGCACCTGTGCTTGCCAACGGGGGGCGGGGGCACTCTTGCCACCTTGGGGCACTCTTGCAACCTGGGGGCACTCTTGCCCACCCTGGGGGCCACTCTAGCCACCCTGGGGGGGTGGGAGTCTCTGCCCCCCAGGGTGCACATCTTTGCCACGGCGCGCCAACTCTGGTCTTGCAACCATGGGGGTCCACTCTGGCCACCCGGAGGGGGGGGGGTGTCCTCTTGCCACCCGAGGGGTGGGGACACTCTTGTCACCGGGGGGAACTCTTGCCACCCGGAGGGAGGCACTCTTACCACCCAGGGGGCACTCTTGCACCTGGGGGGAGGGGGTACTCTTGCCATTTGGGGGAGAGGGCACTCTTACCACCTGGGGGTTACTCTTGCCACCTGGGAGGGTACTTTTGCCACTTGGGGAGGGGGCACTCTTGCCACCTGGGGGGAAGGGGCACTCTTGCCACCCGAGGGGGGCACTTTTGCACGCCGGTGGTCCACTCTTGCCCACCGGGGGCATATGCGCAACCGCGGGGGAGGGGTCTTTGCCACCGGGGTCACTCTTGCAACCGGGGGGGGGGCATTCTTGCACCCAGGGGGAGCCACTCTTGCCACCCGGGGGAGGCGGCACTCTTTGCCAACCGTTGGGGGGGCACTCTGAACCGGGGGCATACTTGCCAACGGGGGGGGGGGCACTCTTGCCACCCGTGGTGGCAACTCTGCCTCCGAGGGGTACCTGGCCACTGAGGGGGCATCCTGGGCGCCTAGGGGCACTCTGGCCAGCCGAGGGGACACTACTGTTGCCTGAGGGACCTCAGCCGCCTTAGAGGGCATTCTGGCCGTATGAGGGGCAGCTCTGGCCGCTGAGGGGGCCTCTCTCTACCTAAGTGGGCCCACCTGTCGGCCGAGGGGGCACTCTGGCCGCTAGGGACGCCCCCTCCCCCCAACAAAAACGCGGCCTTTGCATTCATGTAACTTCGCTTGATAGTTTATCAATACGTCATTCCTGCCTTAGGTCGGTAAACATCCCCGATATCTTCTATCCTTAACCGAAATTCGGCAGAAGAATCACTTTTCATCATCAAATCACAACACTGCCGTCTTTCCTGCCCGCAGCGCATAAGCGCGCTTAGGGTGAGTCTACATAGTGGACTACCCAACATGGCGGCCGGCCTTACGTACTAGCGAGCGGACCACTCCATTGGGCTGTCCTATCTAGTCTTTATATCTATGGATAACGCGTTATTCATTTGGTCAAAAGGGGTAACCCTTAACTCTGAGAACAAATGGTTCATTTGCGAATCATGCCAGGGAATGTGAGGTGTATATACTGAAACCAGGTGG
Source organism: Semibalanus balanoides (assembly GCA_014673585.1). Classification (NCBI taxonomy): domain Eukaryota; kingdom Metazoa; phylum Arthropoda; class Thecostraca; order Balanomorpha; family Balanidae; genus Semibalanus; species Semibalanus balanoides. Next base: position 23,100 of record VOPJ01007295.1, read on the forward strand.
AATTAACCGGGTGAAAGGGGGATAGCCTTTAAAGATGGTGTGTCTACTGTTTTGGATTGCCAAAAATATTTGTAGAATAGCTATTGGTTTGATGGTTGGATACGATGAAATTCACATCACATCTTAAGTTGATTTTGTTTACATATTGTTTGTGCTTATTTGTTTTCCGTTTCGATATCGATAAAAGCGATCCCTATGCGCTGAAGGTAATCAGAGAGAAATCAGAAAAGAAGATGATACGTGAACAACGCACCTAAGACAACACACAATCCAATCGTTACGCCTATTCAGTTCACGTGGTTTTGCGGCATCGTAGAGTTCCTGTTGTATTAACCCGCGCCCCACTGGGGGGGGGGGTTGAACACCCCCTTCCCCTGCGGTTTTATCGATATGATTAAATTTTGTATAACTTATTGATCCTTTCCGCACATTTTGCGAAAATTCGAGTTTCGTGTCGGATTACGTCAGGTCACCAGGTCAGGTCAAGTGACCCTACCTCCCAAACAGTTTGCGGTCGTGCCATGACCACAGTTTTTAGAGGATCGATATCAAACTTTAAGGATTGCATTAAGCCATCAGTATCTACAAGATGTTTATCTCGGATTTTTTATATCGGTGACCTGAAGTTTGGTCAATTTTGTGACCACCCATTACCTATAAGTCAATGGAGAAATATTCAAATGCTTCCTTTTTCGCGGATATCAGTCCAATTCCTTCTGGATGATGTTATCATATGATATTATGTATGAACCAAGTGCAGGTTTTGTTCAGTGACCCATACGGGGTCATCTGAGGACATCCGAGGTCACCAACACCTTTTCGTCAATAACTCTGGATATGGGCGCAAATTGACCCAAAGGTGTCGGCGCGCCCTTAAACCCCAATAAACAAACAATAACTCTGGATATAATGCAGATAGAGAAGTGCAACTTACACCATTGTGTTTTTCTCGTCGAGACACGTCTCCTAATATGCATCATGACCTACTTGGGTCTCCACTTGACCTTGACTTGGTCATTTTTTAAGTTGACCTAACATGGTAACAAATAAATCATATCAAAGCACCTTGACGAGACAAACACGATGGCGTAAGTAGTTTTGCGTTATATTTTGTAGTTAAAAAGTTATCAAAAAACATTTTTGCAAAACAAATGCATTTTTGACATATTATGGCCTCATAGAGCCTTAACTATTGTCATGAAGGCTAAATTTTGGAAAGGACAAATCGTTGGTTTCAAAATTTCAAAGGCCTATCGATCGTTTTTTTCTCGTTTGTTTCTACCTAGCATAGTTCCCAAGATATATGGGGGTTTCTGGAGTGATGTCCTAAAACTGGAAAATTTGACCTTCGATGACCTCTGGTGACCTAAATTTTGACGAGCAAAACGCAAAACAAAATCTGGATAGTTTCGAAATGGTTTTTGATGACGGTTCGAAATGTTTTTGTTTTGTTTTTGTTTTGGTCTACGTGCCATAGGAGCTGAGTTAGAAGGGAGTGTTTAATTCCCCCCCCCCCCCAGTAGGGCGCGGGGAATGCAGAGGCCCAGTGGGGCGCGGGTTAAAGCCGTCGTAGCAAAGCAGCTGTACACTATATGTTTTAAATAAATAAATAAATACATGTATTTGGATAGTATCATTCCCAACTCGGTGGCGGCAAGGCCTTCAAGGGCTCGTAGTCAAAAGCCAGAGCTTAGTCACACGGGACGGGGTTCTCCCCATAGAAGTTCAGTAGGAGACTGGTGCTCCGTACTCCTCGCTGGGTGCACTGGCCGTCTTGTAAGATGAGTAGGCGGCCGGCGGTGCTCCGTACTCCTCGCTGGTGAATCTGGCCGTCTTGTAAAAGATGAAGTAGGACGGCCGGCGTTGCTCCCGTACTCTCGCTTGGGTGCACTGGCCGTCTTGTAAGGCCGCTGGCGGTGCCCGTACTCCTCGCTAGGTGCACTGGCCCGTCTTGTAGGTGGAGAAAGGCGGCTGGCGGTGCTCCGTACTCCTCGCTTGGGTACACTGGCCTTCTTGTAAGATGAGTAAGGCGGCCGGCGGTGCTCCGTACTCCTCGCTGGGTACACTGGCCTTGCTTGTAAGAATAAGTAGGCGGCCGGCGGTGCTCCGTACTCCTCGCTGGGTGTACTGGCCTTCTGTAAGATTGAGTAGGCGGCCGGCGGTGCTCCGTAAACTCCTCGCTGGGTGGTACTGAACCGTCTTTGTAAAGATGAGTGGCGGCCGGCGGTGCTCCTATCCTCGCTGGGTGTACTGGCCGTCTTGTAGGCGGCCGGCGGTGCTCCGTACTCCTCGCTGGGTACACTGGCCGTCTTGTAGGCGGCTGGTGGTGCTCCGTACTCCTCGCTGGGTGTACTGGCCGTCTTCCGTAAGATGAGTAGGCGGCCGCGGTTGCTCTGTACTCCTCGCTGGGTCACTGGCCGTCTTGTATAGATGAGTAGGCGGCTGGCCGGTGTCGTACTCACTCGCTGGGTGCAACTGGCCGTCTGTAGCGGCTGGCGGTGCTCCGTACTCCTCGCTTGGTGTACTGGCCGTCTTGTAAGATGAGTAGGCGGCCGGCGGTGCTCCGTACTCCTCGCTGGGTGCACTGGCCGTCTTGTAGGCGGCCGGCGGTGCTCCGTACTCCTCGCTGGGTGTACTGGCCGTCTTGTAAGATGAGTAGGCGGCTGGCGGTGCTCCGTACTCCTCGCTGGGTGCACTGGCCTTCTTGTAGGCGGAGTAGGCGGCTGGCGGTGCTCCGTACTCCTCGCTGGGTACATTGGCCGTCCTGTAGGCGGCTGGTGGTGCTCCGTACTCGCTCGCTGGTGAGGCCGCGGCGTCTTGTAAAGATGAGTAGGTCCGCTGGCGGTGCTCCGTACTCCTCGCTGGGTGCAACTGGCCGTCTTGTAGGCGGCTGGCGGTGCTCCGTACTCCTCTCGCTGGGTGTACGGCCGTCTTGTAGATGAGTAGGCGGCCGGCGGTGGGCTCCGTACTCCTCGCTGGGTGCACTGCGCCTCTGTAGGCCGCCGGCGGTGCTCCGTACTCCTCGCTGGTGTACTGGCCGTCTTGTAAGATGAGTAGGCGGCTGGCGGTGCTCCCGTACTCCTCGCTGGGTGCACAACTGGCCTTCTTGTAGGCGGAGTAGGCGGCTGGCGGTGCTCCGTACTCCTCGCTGGGTACATTGGCCGTCCTGTAGGCGGCTAGTGGTGCTCCGTACTCCTCGCTGGGTGCACTGGCCGCCTTGTAAGATGAGTAGGCGGCCGGCGGTGCTCCGTACTCGTCGCTGGGCCGTGCGGTGCCGGCCTGCGGCGTCACCTGGCGTCCGTGCGGGGAGCGGCCGCTGGCGACAGCCGCTGGGTACCGGGAGGAGGCCCGGTGGCGGCCGTAGCTGCCCCGCTGGACACCAGGGTGGCCGGCAGCGCCCGTCTTGACAGCCGGTCTTGGGACGGGGCCGGCGCTGGTCGTCAGCCTGGTGGTGTAGCCGCTCTGGACTCTGCTGGCGGACTTTCCGGCCTGGTCTCGCCGGTAACCAGCCTGGTTCTGACTCGGCCTGACCTCGGGAAACCGAGCCTCGCCCTCGTAGCTGACCTGAGCCACGTAGCCGCCGTCGCCGTTGACGGTGTAGATGACCTTCTGGACGCGGCCGTCCGGCAGCGCCACAGTGTAAGAGCCCTCGGCGCTCGTTTCCTGCCGCGTCTCCTGGTGGCCGAACTGGTTGTCCTCTTCGTCCACAGCCCACTGGTACGCGTACTGGGCCGGCCCACCCTGCGGGCAAACACAACCGTCAGTTACTGGACAGACACTGGACTCCCTCTGGTGTCCAGTCGATGGCTGTCTCACCGATATCACAAAGCTTTGCTAAATAAAAAACTATATTTGGTTACGAGCGCGCACGAAGCGCGCGAGTCGGCCCGCCCTTAAACCCCAATCATCATCATCATCGAAGCGCGCGAGTCCACTGAATACATAAGTGGCCGACCCGACCGACCATAACGCTCTTGAGGAGCTAATACCTTCTGATGCCCGCATCCGATTGACAAACGGTCTTCGCCATCTTGATGGCCCATTCAATCAATTATTGTATCGACATGTTTCGTCTCGCGTGAGGGGTCAGCATGGTGTGTGGCGCGTGCCGCGTCAGGGGTGTCACCAGACGTTATCCTGCTATAGCTG
>VOPJ01007296.1:0-24269 GCA_014673585.1 Semibalanus balanoides
CACCAAAGTTTCACAAAATAGAGTTCATTGTTGACCCTAACTACATACTAAGTTTCATGTTCGTACCTCTTATGGCAGCCGAGATCTGAGGGGGGGCCGAATGAGCCCCCCCCCGACAGATTCGTATACTTTTCATCCCTCCAGGAATAGGGCTAAGGGCGCCTCAACTCAATGGTTATGTGGCACCCATCTCATGATGATGATTGGGGTTTTGGGGCAGACCGACAACGATGGTCACATGCCGCCCATGGCACCCATCTCAATGAACTTAGCTCTGTGGGATGGATGTGTTACGCCACCCAACAAAACATGCCCACCTCTACACCTGTCTATCCTCTTCACTCGTTTCAGAGACCACCCCAAACGGCACTGCCGCTCCGCTTCACTCACTGGTCTCGAACTCGAGGAACTCGACGCAGCGTTTGTAGTTCTTCTCGGCCAGCTGGAAGTTGCCGGCCTTGAAGTAGTTGGTGCCCTTCTCCTTGTACAGCTTGGCCTGCTCCAGCTTCCCGGCAGCATCAAACTCCCAGCGCTCCTTGGCCTGTCATGGCACACAGTGGGTGTTCTTAAAGGGAATAGTTCAGCGAACCGACACTGTTGCCAGATTGTAGGCAAGTAAATAATGAGGCTGAATAACGCCGGACAGCAGCTGCACAGCAAGGGTTACCGGGCTTCAGCCAGCTAACCGCACCATCGTCGCGTCCGCATCGGCAATGAATATTGATGAAATGGCTAACGGTGCAAAGTGGACTCGGCTCTCATCGCCCCATAACATATCAACTGAGCCGCAAACAAACAACATTGGTGACTGATCTGGCGAACGTTAAGTCACGGGGAAAAACCGTGACACAAAGATCGTTATTGAATCCTAACTATCAGCACGGCTCGCCATTCTGATGCCACCACTGTCTAACGACAACACAGCCCCGGCGAAGGACGGGACAGCTCCGTTTGTTTGTAGGGTTAAACAACAGCGCAAATGGCTACGGCCCAATGCATTAGAAAAACGTCTGCCTGTTCCCAGAAACAGTGGTGGTCAGACCACATATTGTACAGGGAACCCGTTGGCAGTCGAACCCCGATCCCTGGCAGAAAAGACTGATCACTGATCACACACCACTGGGCGCCCGTTTGCCGCCTCGGACGGCTATACGACATGCCCTCCTCTTAATCCATCCTACCCACAGGCTGTTCACCTCCCCTCACACCCCATGAAGATCACCTACCTTCTCGAAGCTCTTCAGCTTGACCTCGTACTGGACGGTGGCGTCTGCCGGCACGCCGAACTCGGCGTGACCGGCCGCGCCGAACGCGTGCGGCGCCGTCAGCGTCAGTCGGGAGCGCTCGCCAGTCTTGAACTTCTCCAGTGCTTCCTCGACACCAGGGCAGACGCCGTGCTCGGCGCCCTCGCCCAGCGCGAACGTCAGGTCACGCTCGTCAAACACGCGGCCGTCCAGGCTGCCGCACAGGGATACTGCCGGGCAGGAGGGCAGGGCAGGGAGGTTACGACATGAGATAACACTCCGTCCAGGCTGCGGCACAGGGATACTGCCGGGCAGGAGGGCAGGGCAGGGAGGTTACGACATGAGATAACACGCCGTTCAGCGCCGCACAGATACTGCGGCAGAGAATGGAGGTTACCGACATTGAAGATAACACTCACTGTCCAGGCTCCACAGGACCCTGCCGTCGGCCGGGGGGGGGGGGGGCAGAGGGGAGGTTACGACATTTATATACATGCCAGTGTCCAGCCATCCGCAAAGGGATACGCCGGCGCAGGAAGGTTAGACGTGAGATAACACGTCCGCGTCCAGAGCCGCATAGCGGTATCTGACCGGACGGAGGGATGGGAGAGAGGTTACATGAGATAACACGCGGCCGTCCGGCTGCCGCACAGCGCCACTGCAAGTCAAACAAACGAAGTTTCGGGAAGTTGATAAGCTTTGGATAAAAGTGGTCGCACTCGATTCACCACGATCTAATCGAAGAAGTTTACTCAGTGCAAACACCACCATCGACACAACACAGCTTAACGCTTCCTCCGAATCAAACTGTTTGATTCCTGCACGGGGAGCGTACAGCTTGAATCAACGCTCCCAGGAACATCTCTGCACTGACATAACCCGCACCACTGAGCTGCTTACGAGTCCCACCCCAGCTCTCCCGCCGCGCGACCCGCCAGTACCACCGCTCCACACTCACCCTCGACGCTGGCGCCGTCGTTGGGAGTGTCGAACCCTGTGCCCTTCTCCACCTGGCGGCGCACGATGCCGCCGTCCTTCTTGCGGCTGAGGTCCTCGCCCTTCCAGTCGAACAGCTCCACCTCGAAGCAGAGCGTGGCGTCGGGCGGGATGCGCGGCGGGCTGCCGTTGGCGCCGTAGGCGTACTCGGCGCGGCACGTCAGCACGGCCAGCTCGCCACGACGCATCGTGGCCACGCCCAGGTCCCACGCCTTGATCACCTGACCTGCGGGCGACGGGTGTGACGCGTCTTCAGGTGACACTACGGGGATAGGGCAGGGTTGCGAGCCAAAAACATTCAAAGCTCCAGGTATGATGTGTTTTGAATCGACACCAACCTCCTATATGCTGCACCTGTACTAGCACGATCAACGGAACCCAGACATATACTCTCAACACATCATTTCCGTTAGATTCCTTCGGTTATAAATACCACTCCATGGAAGCTCTTCATCTGTTCAACCAAGCTAATGTACACAAATCAAGTTGTAAATAATGTACCACATACCTTCACCGAGCGTGAACTCGAACTTGTCGCCGCGGTCCCGGCTGGAGTCGAACTTGGAGCCGTCACTGGCCAGCGTGCCGGTATAGTGCACGTACACCTTGTCGCCGGACTGCGGCTGCTCGTCTCCGGTTCCGGCGGACTTCACCTCCTTCATGACACCTCCATCTCCGGAGATGTCGATGGCGTCTGGGCCGGGCACATAAGGCTGGCCCGCCGCAGCTGGTACGTCACTGCCAGTCAGCTCTCCCATCGTGCGACGATTTGGAGACCTGCTGCTGCTGCGGCAGAATGGAAGCGGAAAACGGAATGCAGTCTGGTGTGGAATTGGGCTCAAAGCTTGAAAGGAAACACACACTTCGCCAAATCCTGTGAATGTGCTTATAATATTGGTACCCGAAAATGTTGCAACTATGCATTGGGTTTACTAAACTTATCGAGATATACACCAAATTGCATTTGTTCAAAAGCAATATATTTTGAAAACATAGACTCACATATTCAGTAAAGATTGCAAGAAATGAAGTGAGCTTCACAAGTTGCAAATGTTGCTATGCTTTTAAAGATGAATAATCTTGGAACTTATATGAAATAATATTTATCCAATTATTAAGCACTAATGTAATGATATTCCTATAATTATTTACATAACTAGCATAACATTGCCATTGGCAAAGGGTTCACTCGCTAGTCCAGTAGCGCCGCTTTTAACCAGCGCCCCACTGGGCCTCTGCATTTCCTGTGCTCGACTGGGGGGGAGGGGGGGGGTTGAACCTGAACACCCCCTTCTAACTCGAGAACTCTTGCTTATGGAATGTAGACCAAACAAAAAACACTGTTCGAGCCGCTCATCAACAAATCATTCGATAGCGTTTATTTTCGCTCACGTCAAATTCAGGCACTAGAGGTTCATCGAAGGTCAAAATTTCCATTTTAAGACATTGCTCCAGAAACCCCCAAATATCTCGGAAACTATGCTATCTAGAAACAAACGGTAAACAAAATCGACAGGCATTGAAATTTGCAATCGACATGGTTGTCCTAAAATTTGACATCAGGTCAATAGTTTAGGCTCTAGAGATCATAACAGTCAAAAATGCAGATTTGTGTCAAAAAATGTTTTCGCGAATAACTTCTTACCTAATAAAGATGACGCAAAATTGTTTACACCGACGTATTTTTATTGTCGAGGCGCTTCGAAATTAGTTAATTTTTACCATGTTAGGTCAACCTAAAAAATGGCCTCAGGTCACAGTCAAGTGGTGATCCAGGTAGGTCATGTTGCATATTAGGAGACGCGTCTCGATGAGACAAACACATTGGTGAAAGTTGCACTTCTCTATCTGCCCTTTATGTCCAGAGTTTATGACGAAAAGGTGTTGGTGACCTCGGATGACCTCAGATGACCCCGTATGGCATAATGGGTGACTGGGTTACTGAACAAAACCTGCACTTGGATCCTACATAATATCCTATGATAACATTATCCAAAAGGAAATGGACAGATATCCTCGAAAAAGAAAGCATTTTAATATTTCTCCTTTCACATATAATAGAGGTCACAAAATTGACCCGACCCGGTGTTTTAGTAGTAAATTAGGCCCTGATTAGTGCATGAGTAACCAAGAAAAACGCAAAAAGTGCAGTGTTGGGATCGTATACGGACGTTATTTTCTACACTTTTGATGATGGCGATACTTCAAACCCCCTTCTCTCCCTTGCAGGGATGCCACGGATGACCGTTTGGTGATAACAGGAAGTGCCCCATCCAGGGGCATAGCTTCTCCAGAAAAGTTGGGGGGACTGAGCTGGAAAATAATCGATGAAAGTATCATCAAAATCCACAAAATACAGATTTCTTCCCGGATTAGACGCCTTTCCTCGACAAAGTGTGTGTGTGTGGGGGGGGGGGCTGAAGCACTAGTTGGGGGGGGGGGGAGAGCTGAAGTCCTGCAACAGCGTTGGAATTTCTGGCCGCTTTCCTGGTTCCCGGCGGTACTTTGCTCTCTTCAATGAGTTACCCGTTTACCGGCCTCAGCCCTTCTGGTCAAGCTTAATCCCGGGTCATGCTGCGCGCAATTCTCAACCGTGGAGTGCAAACTTTGTGCACAACTGAGTCATATTCTTGACTCTAGAATATACAATAGATTATGAAATATAATACATAATCCAAAGTATAATAGTAACCACGCTAAATATACCCTCTTTTATTCTGTAGACCAGAATATTACTATCCTGAAGTTAAGAATATTAACTCATTTGTGACAAAGTTGGTCTCTACTGGTGTTTTCTTCGGCAGCGTTCGCTGAACCCGAAAGGCTGAGGCCGAAACGGAGTAATTCACTGAAGAGAGCAAAACACCGGACCAGAAAACGGCCAGAAATCCAACACTGCCTCAAACTGAATAGGAACCAACACCTCTGGCCCCATCAGTGACAGAAAGTGCCTCCGCAGGGGACAGAACGTGCCCCATATATGGGGCAGGTTCTGTCGAATGAGTTATCACTACATTGTCGACACAGGTGTCAAAACAAACTGAGATACCAGTTGAACTCCTATAAACGACTTGAAGAAGCTATTACTGTATGTCATAGTATTGAGAAATATAAATCACCAACTATTGAAAGTGTGCCCACCAAGGCCAATTTGTAAAAAAGTGACAGAACGTGCCCCAGTCTCCCCTACCTATTATATTATTCATTTAGGTTTCAGTTTATATAGTGGGCTTTAAGAAGACTGTGTCTTTTCACTTTCAGGGTCCCACATCATGAAAGTGGTCAGAAATAGCGGTTGTCGGTCAGCACGTTTTGTACTGCGGCCCAGTGTCGGTCAAGACAATTTTTTAAAGCTGTTGACAGTAGGGGCTGAGCTGACCTCTGCTGGAAGTTGGTTCCATGCAGTCACCACTCGATTTGCAAAGAACTTGCTGCAAGGTTTTAGGTAACATCTTCTGACTTCCAGCTTCAGGCTGTGTCCCCTAGTCCGATTATCCTCAGAGCTTGAAAAATTGTGTGTGGTCTACTGTTACTTTATTTGTCAGCAACTTGTTTGATTAGGTCACCTCTCCTTAGTCGTTCCTCAATGCTCATCAGTTATAGTCTCTTCTCTTCAGTCTTTCTTTGTACATCAAATGCTTCATTCCTCGTACAAGCTTTGTTGTACAACTCTGGACTGATTCGAGAACCTTGATGTCCTTCCTAGGGTATGGGCCCCACATTGAGTACTGACTGTATGCAGTATGATGTTAATGTGGGGATGATAATGTTTCTGATAAATGTTTATAATTTTTTATTACTAAGAATATTGGACATGAAAGCTATCTGAAAAGCATCAACATATCTTACAAGATGAAGTAATCAATAGTTTAAAGTAATGCAGTGTGTATTGGAAAAAATCAGGATCACCCATGATATCATTGGAACAAATTAGAAACATAATAAAACCTGACCTAACCATTACTGCAATTACCATTGCAGACCTGACCTAACATTTACTGCAATTACCTTTGCAGGGACCCATGTTTCAGTTTAGAAAGCTCCACTTGCTGCACTGCAGAACCTACTGGGGCTATGCCATCTGACCCTCTTATAAGCAAAACTTAACCCTATGGGCCAGTCTGCAAAACGTGGCAGGTTTCAACAAGATCTTGTCAGGGCAGGGTTGGCATCAACACTTCAAAATTGATCAGTTTTTGAAAATTTGGAGCAGCTTTGGATTTTTGGGGGCAGCATTAGGATTATTTGAGACAATACAAGCCATTCAGAACCAAATTACACTTGATACAATGTGATTATGACGACTATTGACTAGCACCCCGCCCCCCGGTCAACAACATTTGGCTGAGAGCTAAATTTGATCTGGAAAATTCTGCCCCAACTGGCCAGGATTTGTGCTGCCCCAAATAGGTCATATCAATGATTTTCCCACAGCATTTTATATGTTTTAAAACTTAACTATTTCATCACTAAGTAAATTATAAGGACATTCTGCATGTTTCCAGACACTTTTCTGTCTGGAAACATGGAAACACCTTACAATTTCTTGCTGGAGAGCGAGTGCAATAACGGTCATAGAATACTGCTGCGCAATGCCGTCAGTATCAGAAAAGTGGCCTGTTTCTCCGTTATTCTGAACTTGGAAGTTTTGTTCTGTGAAAACTTTGACTGTAAAGAATGTTTTTGTTTTAGTGTGTGGGTGCAAATGGCTGATGAGCATAAATAAATGGCAGGAAAAGATGACAACAAATAACATACATTAATATATTTACAGACTGCCAGCTCTANCCCGGCACGGGCTGGGTTCGGGGGCCAATGCAGCCAGGGAAGATCCACTGCGATACCGCCTCTGACCGGCCCAGGGTCTGACAGACATGGTCGAGCTTTGGTCGCCTGAATTGGGGGCAGCGTAACTACCCGTGACAAAGCCTGGCCAACAACTGCAGCCTGCAGGTGGTCACTGGTCAGGCTTTGTCACGCTGGTCAGCCAGCGGGGAGAACACAGATCGAGCGCGCTATTTAATCATGCCGATGATTTGCGATGACAGGCAGCACGGGTAGCGACAGGTGGCGTGACAGCCGGCGACAGTGTCAGTGACTCTCGCGAGTGATTGTCGCGCGGGAACACCAGGACCGAAACCGAGTCCCAAACCGACCCAGTAGCCAAGCGGAATGTACAGTGTAGTGCAAATGTTCTGTCCACTTCATCGACACAACCCGATCTCGATGCGCCCGGCGAATAAATCCTTCGTGAAAACGGCTAGCAGCAGTCCTTTCAGTGCACTAATCGAATAAGCCCTCCATTTCTCTGGGGTTGATGCTTTTTTACGTCTGCCGGAAACTAGCTTTAAAAGTATTCTTAAAAGGCCTTGTCTAAACGCACCCGTTTAATTCAATGTCAACATTGTCCATCGATGCTGTCTGTCGGCGCTGCACGCAGTGAAATATAATGAAACCATTTTGTCCTCGCCCCTGATACCGGGGGCGAGGGCTCCGCTATAGTAATTGCATTGGATTCCACAGCTTGCAGCACCGACAGACGGAGGCAGAGGTGGTGTTGAATGTCGATGAAGTGGACAGAGCATTTGGTCTGCACTGTACGCCCCTGTTGGTTTGGCCCGCCTGAGGCCCTATGGGAACCTTGCCGCCGCAGCGGTATGATTTGCTGCAGCCCAGTTCGGTGACGCTGGTTTGTCTCTAGTTGATCAGCGCGTCCGTGCTCGTGTCCATGTCCGTGTCCGTGTATATGTCCCGTGTTTGTCATGGCCTCATCAAACATTCCCGATTCATATTATATTCAGGAGAGTGTCAAGTGCGGATACTCACATCGTGACAAGCACAAAATTACAAATTATTGATGCAAGCACGTGTACCTAATCATTTCTCTGTTTTTATACCAGAAGTCAGAACCTTCGGATAGAGGCTAACACAAACAGGTCAGGGGCGGAACTTCATATCTCTTGGAGAGGGCCCAAGTCTCCCCAGTTATTTCAAATTTTAACCTTAGGCCTATGACGTTGCATGGTAAGAAGGGAGTTAAAATCGGGTGGTAATTTTCCCTGTGGTAAAAAAAACTTCTTCTGTGGTATTTTGCGCATTGTCTGGTATTTCACCTGATTCTCTGGTATTTTTGGGGAACTTTGTAGTATATTAAAATCTACCTATTTATCGTACTAGTGCGAGTAAAAATGAGTATTATGTGGTAAAACTAGTATACCTTCTGTAACTGTGACTGGCCTTTGTTCCTATTTCTAGTAATATAAGTTTTTCGCGTCCTAGTAATAATTCATTTGAATCCAGTAAGGCCGCTTTAGAATGTTTTTCCTCCAGAATTCAAAATAGTAATGCCCTTGATCAAGATGCTCCAGGCGCTCCAGGCCTGTGGTGCATTTTTTTTGTAATGTTTCTCTTTCTCAACCTTTGGATTGAGTGATTTATTTACATTTTAACGAAGTACTTTGGTCTTGTCATTTTATCAATGGATTTTTCAATAATGCGAGTGGGGACAAGAGTGACCCCCTCGGGTGGCAAGAGTGGCCCCCCAGGTGGCAGTAGTGCCCCTCCCTGTGATGCCAAAGTGGCAAAGTACCTCCCCCCCCAGGGTGGCAAGAAGTGCTCCCAGGGGCAAGAGTGCCCCCAGGTGGCAAGAGTAAACTCCCCAGGTGGCAGAGTGCCCTCTCCCCCCAAAATGGCAAGAGTATCCCCTCCCCCCAGGTGCGCAAGAGTGCTCCCTCCGGGTGGCAAGGAGTTCCCCCGGTGACAAGGAGTGCCCCCAGGTGGCAAGAGTGGCCCCCTCTCCCCCAAATGGCAAGAGTATCTCCCCAGGTAGTAAGAGTGCCCCCCCCCCCCGTTGGCAGAGTGCCTCCCTCCGGGGCAAGAGTTCCCCTCACGGTGACAGAGTCCTCCCGTGGGAAAGAGTGCCCCAAGGTGCAAGAGTCCCCCTCGGGTGGCAAGAGTGCCCCCCACCAGGTGGCAAGAGTGCCCTCTCCAGGTGGGAAGAGTGTCCCACCCAGGTGGGCAAGAGTGACCCCGCCCCCCCTCCAGATTCAGGTGAAATACCCCCAAGATTGAGGTATGCAAAATATTTTGAGGTGAAAATAACTACAGGATTGAGGTGAAATACCACAGATTGCAGGTGAATACCACACACAGTGAAAATACCAGATATAAGGTCATTATACCACAAATGTCCTTTTGAGTTCTGCTAGTCCAGCCATTATCTAAGCAACACTTTGCTACTCTTGAAAAAAACAAAACTAATTAAAGTTAAATAATACATATTCAGGTGAAATACACAGATTTGAGGTAAAATACCACAGGTTCAGGTAAAATACCACAACAGTAAAATACCAGATAAGAAGGTAATTTTACCACAAATGTCCTTAAAAATAGGTAGGCAAAGAATTATCTCCCGTTAAAATCTATCAAATTAACATTAGGGCCCCCGACCGATTTCATAAAGTTCCACCACTGAACACAAAGCCACATACAAATTCAAATCCCAACACTCATACATGCCTCAACTATCTCTGGGGGTAGCAGTTTAAGAGGAACCTACATAATGATGCCTGCAGGTTTGTGGTGTTGCTGGGATGTTTCGGAAAGCTTTCCAGTCCGTTTCCCGTCTAAAACGTCTTCAGATAACGATTATGAGCATGCAAACACGAGGCGTTCCACTGGCCTCAATGGCCCCGTCTCTCTTCCTCCTTCCTCGGTTCTCCATTCAGAACGTGCCCGCCGCACGCGAGCGGTTTCTGTCCATCACCGCGGCTCGGACAGCGGCTTTCCGAGGAGTTCCTCCCGGATAAGTCCTGACGTTTGCTCGAGTGATGACCCCCAAGTGCACCGAGTGGCCTCCTCCCGGCGTCTGCGGCGGATGTTGAGCGGACCAGAAAAAGGTCAGAGGGCTTCCGGACAGACTTGGACAGACTTGGCCATGATGAGGGGACCAGAGACAGGTCAGGGGGCTCCGGGACAGACTTGGCCATGATGAGCGGACCAGAGACAGGTCAGGGGGCTCCCGGGACAGACTTGGCCATGATGAGGGGACCAGAGACAGGTCAGGGGGCTCCCGGGACAGACTTGGCCATGGATGAGTGCGGACCAGAGACAGTCACCACCGGGGCCCGGGACAGACTTGCCTGAGAGCGGGACCCAAGACAGTCGGGGGCCCGGACAGACTTGGCCGTGATGAGCGACCCAGAGACAGGTTCAGGGGCTCCGGACAACTTGCCATGATGAGACCCAGAGACAGTCAGGCTTCCGCGGACAACTTGCATTGATGAGGGCCAGGAGGTCAGCGCGCTTCCCGGGACAACTTGCCGCAGCGGTGGCAGCACAGGATCGTCCAAAGTCGACGGCGATGGTATCGAACGGCTGCAGCGTTGTGGAACTAAGGGAGATACCAGGGGATGCGATGATAGCGCCGATGGAGGCAGGGATTGTGCCGTGTCTCTCCGCACAAAGTCGCGGCCCGGCGTAGTTCTGACCAATGTGAGCCGGCTCAGAAAACTGAGTGTAGCTATGCAATATTTCTGAATGAGGGCCACTTACTCTGATGACTATTTTGCTACGGTTTATGGGCAACGTTGGATAATGGAAATCTCACTGAACGAGTACGAGGTTTCCTCCAGAGAGATATCTATACTGGTCGAGTGTGCGTTATGCAGCATATGCCTACCAGGGAGGCTGGGCTTACCGACAGACCGGCTGCGTGGATCGGATAGTGTGCTGCTCCCCCTCCCTCGGTCCCCCCCTCAGCAAACCCAGTAAGGCGTGGGCGGCGTTTTGGATAGCTCTGGCGATTCCAAGTGCACAAATACACTTGTGCCCTGATTCGTGCTGCGGGTTATTAGCACCGAGCGAGAGGATTTAACGGGCCACAGGTGTAACCGTAACCCAGATGGCTCCGGCAGATTTATCCGAATTTAATTGTGTAATCTATATGCCGCTTTGTAATTTTGATAGTTGGATCCACACAATGGTGATTTCAAGGGCAGCTATAACCGTTGATTATAAGTTGTAACGCTTTCACTCAGCCATGTACATTATGCGATAATGATACCTTGTTATCCTCTATTACGGTGGGATCGTAACGTGAGTGCTGGCATTGCTCGTTCGTTCACATTTAATATGCTCAGGAGTGTAAAAGGAGTAATTGAACAGATTCATGCCCGATGAAAGAGACTAGTTGCAAAGGTGATACGGCTATGAAAAGAGTCTAAATTGGCTAAAACGTTTACGAAGAAGCAATAATCGGCTTTAGTGAGTTCTCAAGTACGGACGTCGGACATG
Organism: Semibalanus balanoides; assembly: GCA_014673585.1. Lineage (NCBI taxonomy): Eukaryota > Metazoa > Arthropoda > Thecostraca > Balanomorpha > Balanidae > Semibalanus > Semibalanus balanoides. The sequence goes on from VOPJ01007296.1 coordinate 11,535, forward strand.
TAACTAATACATGTGAACCCATTACCCACAAACTACTGATCTTGTCATTGCACCACGCGATTACGAAGCATTCGAGCTCGAGTTGTCTTGTGGTGAAAAGGAAACATACGTGGAAGGAAACATTGTTGTGTTTTTAACTCAGCTCTAGAGACCCAAACTTGTTAAATAACCTATCTGTGAAAAGTGAAGCGTGCTGAAGATGCAAGGAATGATGCAACACCACAGAAGCTAACTGCAGAGTAACAGATGTTCTATGTAATCAATAAGCCAAACTGAAGCAGTTCGTGCCATGACGAACCTGGGAACTCATGTAAATTTTATTTATCTTTAATGCCGTGGCCAGCCGGCGGAATTCCAGTTACTGCTGAATCTTCCCGAGAAACGGGGAGGCTTGACCTCGTGAGCCCGAAGCTGACGAAGCCTGACTTCCGGTTCCGTTTCCGGTCAGCGCGGCTCACAGCCCCACAGAGCTGTCTGAAGCCGCTGCAAAAGAGTCCGGCTGGAATCACGTCAGTGACTCCCCGCTGCGCCGGCCCAAAAATCGACCACCAGTTCGGGAGCGGCCCGCCCGGGGAAGGGGGGGAGGCGCTGACATCACGGCCGGGTTTTAACCGAGCGACCCAGCGGGCAGGACAGGGCAGGACTGACGTCAGATGTTCGGCACTCTGGTGCTGGTGACAGAAGCGGCCGGCCTGACGGGGTGGGCTGCTGCAGTCCGCACTGTTTGGATTTGGTGATCAGTGTCAAGATGGGGCGCATCCACGACGAAACGTCTATACCTACTTCTTTGTTATGTAACCATTCAATAAGACATCTTTGGATAAATGGATGGTTACTAGTTACTACTTTAAATCGCCACTGCTTTTAGGTTTTATTGACAGTGACTTAAAGTGAAGAGTTTTCCTTGATTACGAAAGTCTCTTTCAATCTCCCAATTGTGTTTTTTATTCATTGTATTATTTTAAGTGTATTATGTCGCAGCGTCTACAGGTACAGGGACCCGCAGTTGCTATGGTACACAGTACCTACACACTAAGGTCCGGCTTATTTTCTCCTCTAGCGTATGTTTGACGGGGAATCAAGACACGGTCATAATGCAATATGCATTTAAACCGCATTACTGAGAGCTTCACATTGATGTATTGACGCATTGGCTCACCTTATCCATGGGCTACCTTTAAGCAAAATACCGTTGTTTTCACCGCAAAGCGCTAACAACGGCTTTTTGCTTAAAAGCAGACAATGGATAAGGTGAGTCAATGCGTCAGTCAATATATCAATTTAAAGCTCTCAGTAATGCGGTTTGAATGAATATATGGTCGCTGCTTAATTCGCCGTCAATCATACGCTAGAGGAGAAATAAGCCGGACCTTAGTGTGTACCAAAGCAACTCCGGGGGTACTTTAAATGCCTTATGGCGTTAAAATACTTGGTAATAGTCAAGTACTCGAGAGTGACTGGCCAGAGCAGCAGCTAACGAGTGAATTACAACGCCGGCGTGTTATGTGGCCGGCGATATGTATATTCTATTTATCTCACGATCAGGGGCGGATCCAGAAAAACTCAAATGGATGGTCATTAGTCGCAGTGGTGCCCCCACCTATACCCAAATCTGAAAACTCGTCGGATTTTGTCCACTAAGTTTCGAGGGTGCTCATTTTTGACATGACAAACAGGGGCGAGACTTAGCAAATTTTCGTTCCACAGCCACAGTATTTGTGACCGGGGTGGTGGTGGTGGTGGGGGGAGGGAGGGGGGGCTCTCAGAAGAATCGCATTTTACCAAGTGTAAATTTGTTATGAGCGTTGGTGCCCCTGGTCTGGTATGTCGGACCGCCGGGCAGTGGCACCGGAGGTGCTCCTGATATGTCAGTGGTGCCCCTGGTGGCCCAAGTGGTGTGCGGGAGGGGGGGGGTCATGACCGTGACCCCCCTGGATCCGCACTGCTCATGATTAATGCCGGGGTTAACGTCATTGTGACTTAACTGACATTAGTGAAGTGCTGAGATTAGTCAAGTGTCACAAAGAACACCTGTTACCAAGGTGGAGACCAGAAATGTGCTCGGATCCCGAAAACGGATCCCAGGATCTGATCTCTAGGATCTGGATCCCGGATCCACTGTGATCATAGATACACCTTCATAATTTGTCGATGGATCCACTGGGATCATAGATTCGTCATTGACATTGGTCGACGGATCCGCCGGGATCCGTGATCGCAGGCACCATTTGCGACATGGGATCCGCTGGAATCCCAGACCCGCCATTATTACAGATGTGCATTTTTCAAGAAACCCATATTTTAAAAGTGATTGTCAGTACCTTTCAATTAGTTGTAAATTTAAACTGCATGGGCGTAATCCTTTAGTTAGATTTTGTCAAGAAATAACTATGATTATGGCATATTTAATTATAAGCAGATCCTGATTCATAAGACCATTTTCATTGTATATCATAGGATCCTGTGGGATCCAAGATCAGTTGCTAAATTTAATTGAGTGATCCACTGGAATCCAAGATCCTCTGTTGTATTTTGTCGTGGGATCCAGTGGGATCCCACGACAAAATGATGGGAACAAACTGACACGGAGACTGATGCGGGAAACAAACTGAGAAACTATTTACAAAAGCACTGGAGAGTTAATTGGGATGGTGTTTGGATAGGTAAATGTGTTTGCTTATAGCTGCTAGTTAACCCGCGCCCGACTGGGCCTCTGCATTTCCTTCGCCCGACTGGGGGGGGGGGGGGTTGAACACCCGCCTCTAACTGCTCCCATGGCACTGTAGACCAAACAAAGACATTGTCGTTGTTATCAAATCATTTTCGAAACTATTTCAGACTTTTTTTCGCTCGACGTGTCTAAAAACTTGGTCACTAGAGGGTCATCGAAAGGTCAAATTTTTCAAGTTTTAGGACATCGCTCCCAATGAAACCCCAAATATCTCCGAAAACTACGCCTATGCTATCTAGAACAACAGTTCAAAAAAACTATCGGCTAGCTCATTGAAATTTGAATCGCCATGTATCTCCAAAATTGGATCCTCTAGGTCAATAGTTTAGGCTCTAGAGGTCATTAAGTAAAAAAAGCGATTTTGGCAACACATATTTTCGTAAAATAAACATTCTTACCTACAAGGTAACGCCATACTGTTTTACGCCCATTGTGTTTGTCCTCGGTCAAAGCGCTTTGATAAATATGTCAACATTTGATCAGTGTTAGGGTCGAAACTTAAAAAATGACCGTCAACGTCAAGGTCAAGTGGTGACCCAATAGGTCTGTGCAATATAAGTAGATGTGTCCTTGACGGAACAAACACATTAGTAATAGTTGCGATCTTCTATCTTCATTCCATAGGCCAGAGTTTATTGACGAATAAGAAATGTGTGACCTCGGATGACCTCAAGATGTACGCCGGTTAATGTTCCTGATGCAAACCTGCACGTACGATTCAATACATATATCTATAATATTATCATCATAACCAGATAGGCGAATAGCGACTTTGTTATGTGTACGACAGTAGAAAGCATTTATGACATATTGATCTCCATATATGACTTATAATGGAAGATAGCAAAATTGGGCGCCGAGCCGTACAGGTCAATCTCGATATTCAGACATATCAGTCCAATAATGGCGACGTACGATTTTGTGAGGGATATACTAAAGTAGACTTAATTGAGTAATCTGTTAAAGTCGTAACCTCCATCGAATCCACTCCCAAAACTGTAGATTATGGACGAATAACAAAGCGCAACCCGTATTTTCGTAGGTAGGGTCACTTCGGACTGACCGAGGCCTCTTTGCCACCAATGTAATCTACCCCCGGGGGTTAATTATTATCACTCAGCCTCTATCCAATCATTAAAGCGACCACGAAGCAGAAGCCAGGCCACAGGAATTTTGTCTAGTCTTTTCTGCTTGTGCTACGAAGCAGAGAGATGACACAATAAGTTGACTATGATATATTGCGCGGTGAGTAGCACTTATATAATAGAGAAAAGGAGAGATATGCGCAAGTCTAGGGTAGCTCTTTTACGGTCGGGCGTGGTATGTAGAGATTAATTTGGTTGCTGTCACACCCACGCTAGCTATTTGAGTTGAGCGGCTGGCAAAGCAGGCCTCGAACTCTGGAAGTCGACAGCCAAAGCACTCTGACCTGAATTTTTCGAGCACAAAAATACAGCACGAATGAAAGAATTTTCTCCGAGAATTGAAATTGAGTCCGAGGATAAGAAGCGAAAAGTAAGTAATTTAGGGTTTGAGTCGGCTGTGCCGAACACTTCTGGGCACGAGCGCTGTCGCCGCCATTTTTTTCGTTATCTCTTGAAAAACATGAGGGGGTGTTTCAACACCCCCCCCATGGGGCGGCGGTTAATACGAAAAATCCCCCGCTATTATCGTTAGCTGGTGATACCGCCCACATCAGCCCTGTAATATGGTAGTTGGTACATAAACTAAGCTGGACCGCCGGCCGGGGAAGGTCCGATCTTATCTTGCGAGACTATTACTGAACACGCGATAGGTAACCAAACTCTACAATAAAGCACCTAATGAGAAATTGCATTGATATCGAGGATAGTGGACGCCGTACACAGCGGGTACTGGAAAAGTCATACCTACTCCGGGCGGGGAAGGACCGCTCTTATCGCTATTGTTCACCGCCAAACATGCGATAGGTGGCCTTGCCTCTACAAAGGTCACCCGTGCGTTAGCACCCCTGATAAGAATTAGTCTGGCTCAGGGTTTAATTAGTCACCGTTGAACGCACACGGGACGGCGGACCAGAGACGTTATGGACGTAATGGAGGTGGCGTTTCTACACAGTGGTGTCAGGGGCGAGCGATACCGACCATAAAGCATGGATCAAAGTCATTTGGTTAGTGAAGGCTAGTTGAAGGAAGACAAACATTGGGTACAGACTGGTAAATGTAAATTAGCAGTCAAGTATTGGGCTTAAGATGTTTCGCATTTGTTTTTGTTGCAATCTGTATAAGGTGCTGGTTTGGTGATATTTTCCTAGATAAATATATGACTATCTTTCGACAGGCACGCCAATCAAATCACCAAACCTGGCCTTTATTTTAAAGCACGAAGATTTTCAAGAAGGGCGATACGGAAAGGGAGGGGAGAACAACGAGCGTAGCGTGTCGACGTCGTCGTCTCTCCCTCCCCTTCCAGTCTGGTCGGGACCGAGGGGGAGGTGGGAGGCCCTGACTGAAGAGAAGTGGGGCGGTCGAGGGGGACGGCTGAGGGCTGGGAGGGAGCGGGGCTGGGTGATGGGGGAGGGAGACTGAAAGGGAGTGGGGTGGGGGAGACATGGGGAGGGGAGAGGGGCTGGATGAGAGATGGGAGAGGTGTTCGTCGAACGGTGCCCCCCCCCCCTACACACACACACATTGACTCAATGGTCCGCATGGAACGCCACGGAGAGAGTGAGAGGCACCGGATGCCAGCCCGAGATGGCGTCAGATGGGGTGGAGGTCCCCACCCCACTCCCCTACTCTCCCCTTCCCTTCCCCCCCAACCCACCCCACCCCTGCTGACACGGGGTGGGGTGAGGGGGACGGCATGGCACACCGAATGCGACAAACATGTGCACCGTTTCCATGGCGATGCAAGTACTGGCTATCGTGTCCTTTGTGATGATGTGCAACACGCATGTGCTTATGCTGAATGTGTGTCATCGCTTGCGAAATTGAAAATTTCCAGTGCTGGCTATTTCTGGCATTTTTGGACCTATGACGTACGTCATAGATCTGACAGCGACAACACGGGGAAAAACCATAATGTCATACAATAAAAATACGACACTATATATATATATATATATATGTGACAGCACAGGAATCCCCATGGCCTGTACCAGTATATATATATCTGCTCGTGACTATTCTGAGAGTGCCCTTCCCTTGTATACTGTTGTGTTTTGTTGCGCACGAGCAGTGCTAGTTTCCCTTCCCTTTGGGGCGCTTACAAACTAGCATCATCATGATAATGTCCTGTGATTGATGAAGTTGAGTGGACAGTAATGTTCTGACTTTCGCAATGACTACGTTAGACTTCTTTGCATGTCGCATGTCCGTCAGGCGTCACCTCTGCTAAGATTGGTCTTAAGATAGTATGAGGGGGGACCGAATTAATGTTTGGTGATTCCGCACTTAACATACCGACGGGTTTATATAATCGCCTTGCCGGTCTCAGCCCATTTACCTACAGTCTGGTGGTTACGGTGACGTGAGCGGTGATGAATGATGACAACACTGATGATGTTCTAGACGAGGCTCGACACATTGACGTTTTAAAGCGATCGATCCAATTTCCATTGACATGGGTGAGACCCCGAGTCCTGTATGAGCTAAAACTGTCGCTGAATACGTCTGCGGTCACCTCACGGTTATTGAGAAAGTTGTTTGTGACGCTGGGCAAACGGCAAAACATACCACACTGCAGTGTTAACTCGAGCCCGCGGTTCGTAGAAGAGGTTTCGGTTGCGGGTCGATCGGGTGGACACATGCAGATTAAAGCTTTCAAGGAGAAGTGGTGTGTCCAGTTTTATTTTGTGGAAAGGATGTTTCTAAAACAGAGGATATCGGGTTGCAACCACCGCGCCGGGCGGCGAGAGGTAGGACTTTGAAGTATCGGCAGAGGCCTGGATGACATAGAGAAGGCGCGGCTCCGGAAGAGGAGTGATGTAAAAGCCACATCAGGAACTTGTGCTGGACCCGATCAACCTGCACCGCGTGGGAATCGGCCGCACCAGCCACCAGCCCAGATCACACCCGCGTGCTCCAGGATTGAGCGTGCACTGGCAAAGTAGGCTGCAAGCAGTCATGTGGGTGAATTCGGAAGTGTCTTCTTCTTCGAGTAGCTTCTAACTAACTGTAAGAAACTCTAAGTAACTTCGACACAGGACTAGTGAGCCCCCTTTAGAAGAAGTTTCGGGTCACGGGGCAGTCTTTCGTGCCTCGAAACTTCTCCTTCTAAAAGGGGCCCACTAGTTCTGTGTCGAAATTACTTAGGGTAGCGAGGTAATTCCTTCACGACGCCCATTTCCCGATCTGCTCTACGAATCTGCTATCTCAGTTCAAAACCCTTTAAGGTCAATTATTCCCTTTACGGTGAAGGTAAGAGCCCGGTGAAGGTCCCAGTGCATGACAAACACGATCCTTAGACCGTCTGACCAGCGATAGCACGGTAAAGCCGAATGGTACCAACGTGTGAAAAAGACGCCAGTGCTTAGGAGCAACTCAGAGCACGTGCGCAACTCACGCAGTTGTCCCGTTTGGCAAAGCGACATGGAAGTCTGAACCCAGTGGCAGACAGCTGCCTCATAACAATACCAACAATGACCACCTGCTGTCCAGACCAGGGTAACTAGACACGTCCAGACACCACACCAGTTGAACACTGAACCACATTTGGGTTAAATCAGAGCCAGCGTTACATCAACGATGACCCAGAACCCCACAGACCAGTCTCACCAGTCACGAACACGACTGCTAACATGCGATAGACATAGCCTCCAAATTTGAGCCTCAGCCTCAGACGATCTCTCGACTGGAGCGTCCTTCACGAGGCGGGCACCTCCCGATTCTCCCACCCACACCCCACCTCCGCCGCCGGGTGGGCGGGGTCACTGACCTTGGTGGTGCCTCGGGCGGTCACGTGGTGTGCAGCTCGGCGCCAGCTCGCCGTCGGCCGTCCCGATCTGCGTCCTGAGTGTATCTGCGGCAGCGGCGGCAGCAGCACTCGCACCTCCGTCAGCAGCGATCGATCTGCCCCAGCCCCGCCACCCCTGCGCTGCACCCCTGCCGCCGTCCCCTCCCTCCCTCCCTCCCTGCCTGCCTACCCCCCTTACCGCCTCGCCCCCTCCCGAGGCCCGTTTCACGGCCTACCCGTACAGTCTCTCGTCGTCCGACCGCCAAGGCCAGCCGCGAGACTGTACTCCGTCGGCGGGGAGGAGAGGCGCCCTCCTTCTCTCCCGTCCCTGCCCTCCTTCTCTCCCGTCCCTGCTAAGAACGGAGCCGTCCAGACGAACCTTTGTACGGCGGTCGACGGGCCGATGGGGTCTGGGTGGAGGAGGGGACGGTCCCGATGGCCAGGTGTCTGGAATCGGCTCACCTCTCCATCCCTGCCCCACCCCGCCCGCCCGCCCGCCCGACCCCGGCGGCGTGTCCTCAAGGTCGCCACTGCGGGATCACCGCAGTATGAAGGGTGCCGTTCGTACTTCCGGGTAGGGATGCCCGGCGGATATTACACGTCAGCCCATGGGCTGACGTGTAATATTCGACTAAATGTAAATAAGTAATAAATGTAAACTAAAGTAACTAAAAAGTAATAAGTGACTGGCCCAGTCAGAGTCGAAACTGGCCCAGTCCTGACGCCCAGGTTGATGACCCGGTGATGTCCGTAGACCAGCCATAAGTGCGTAGTTAACACATACATGTGATACATGTGATACATGTGAGGGCGCTGCAACTGTTCTGCCAGTCTACAGGCGTTTTGCCAGGCGTTTTGCTTCAAACAAAGCCCTTCATTTTTACAACAGCGAGAAAGCAAACTGCGGAAGCTGTACAGTGCTACATAAGTCCCGGAACTTTTTGTGTTTTTGTAATTATTTCTGGGGGGGGGGAGCAACATTATGGTTTCGGAAACCTGGGGGTATGCCCCCTGGATCCGCCCCTGATATTGCAGGGTCATTATTGGGTCCGCAATGGTGGGCTCCGTGCCCGACGGGGCCCCCTTGAGGTCGTGCCCCCTTACGAAAAAATCCTGGTTGCGCGCCTAAGCGAGATGAAGTCTCTTCCCAGACTTCTGCAGAGTTATCTTAAACATCGGTGATTCACAGCGGCTTCGCATCATCTCAACCTTCATAAGGTCACTACTGAATGGTCATTCATGATATGCTGTGCTAGTGGCTTTCATCGGACCGGGTCTCGACTCTGGAGGCCTTCTGTGGTTTCATCCGGCCTCATCTAAAGCTGGTTTATTATTTGTGATTTAATAAGACACACATTTTATCACGTGCTATAGTGGTATCTTTTCATGTTAATCGCTGCGAGATTATGTTGTTTTATTGCTGTTGGAAATTATTTCGTGCAACCCGCCGTGTTAGTCCGATGTTAATGACCTCTTAAATTCATTTTGTGCTGCGAACAAGAAGGGATTTGTGCAAACAAAAGTAATTCCGCTGGTTTCCCTCTCCCGTATAAGAGTGCGTTCAGTTCAGCCTAGTAAGTAACTTTAACTAAAGTTGACACGCGCACTGCAGGGGGTTTGTGCCAACCACGAACTGCCGGAGGGGGTGGCGATCTCCCCCTGATATCTTTAAAAAATGCAACATAGCGACAAGTGGTAAACGGTGTTAGATTAGATAGCTCGAGACAAGCTGTATTGGATATATATCATTTTTAAGGTCAGGTCAATATTGAGGTCACCAGAGGTCATCAAAGGTCAGATTTTCCTGTTTTAAACTTTGATCCAGAAACCCCCGAATATCTCTGGAACAATGATGCAAGAAAATAGAACAAACGAAAAAAAATCAAAAGCTCTTGCAATATTCAATCGCAATAGGAGTGCTCAAATTTTTAGTCAGGTCAATAGTTTAGGTACTAACGATCATAAGTCATCAAAAGTAAAACATTTTATTTTTGGCAAAGCTGTTTTTTGCAAATAACATTTTATCAAACAAAAATAGGGCAATACTTTTGACGCCAACGTGTTTGTTTAGTCAAGGCCTTTCAAACCATACTCATGTTGACCAAAGTTGACCAGGTTCCATCAACTTATAAATTTGACCTCAGGTCAAGGTCAAGTGGTGACCCAAGTAGGTAATATTGCATATTGCGAGACGTGTCTCGATGAGACAAACACATTGGTACCGATTTCGCTTGTCCTTTCATCCGTTATCTTTGGCCCTTGCATCGCATGGGAAGGGGGCTCTTTCAACGCTCGTGAAGGGGGCCCTTTCGAGGCCCTCCCCCTGGATGAAATCCTGGCTACGTGCCTGCGCTGATCCCAGCCTTCTCCTGCATGTTTGTCTGAGAGGTGGCCGTTCGGACGTCTGGAAAATATTCACCATTTGACATGACAGTGTAGTTAGTGTGTATTGAGCAATGTCGTATTTTATCGTCGGGCATACATTTAGAACATTCATTAAACTCATTGATTGTATGTCCCATACCGGTGAGCGATTGCCATACGGGAAATCCGTACATGCTCTATATTTCAGCGATTTAAGTGTCAGTGAATGATATGCTGTACCATCAGCATATACAAATGTCCCTTTGATCCACAGAAAAACTGCTGCACAATAACACTGTCACGCTGTCAACTGTATTCACTCCGACTTAGTATGATGCGGAATTTATGCACTCACGCCCACGTTCGGCTGTTAGTTTGACCGTCGTAGCGAGCTGTAGTTATCCATGTATAATGTATGCAGTGTGGGTAGGTGGCCACCTGTCTGGGAATTCGAGCCCGGCTGTGGTCGCCGCACCTGGTTCTAGATGACGAGAGAAACTGTACCAAACCCGCACCTGTACACTAATTCGTCCAGCACGAAAGTTATCCATCCGCCATGGTCAGTGGTCACAAGTCGGATTTAATTTCCAATTATTTGTTTTCCACATTTATCCGGGAACGTCCTGCAGTGTTGAGAATACTAACGACTTTTCCCAAGTTCGTCACGATGAATGAGCAAGAGATAATGCCACCTCCGGCGGATTTATAAAAAGCAACTTAAATGAATAGTGGGAGTTAACAACCATTTTGTTGGTTCTCTTGTTCAGTCTTGCCCTAAAGCAGGGGTCGGCAACCTTTTTAGGGCGCGGGCCGGATGAGAGATCTGGAAGCAGTCGGCGGGCATGAAATCGATACAATGACGCAAATGACGTGTCAAATTTGGGAAATATGACGGCGTAATTAATGCATGCAAAAGTTGTCGTAACAGCTGGAGATTGTCTATCTATATTGTGGATATATATATATCTCTTATATCTAGACTGCGCCAGCAGGCAAAATCTATCTAAAAAAATATTCTATCTATTCTCTATATCTTATTATTGCCGACCGAGGGTTGCCCTCCCAAAATTGACTTCGAGGATTAAATTTTGTGCCAGCAGGCAAAAAGTGAGAAGGAGAAACATTCACGAATTCACGCATAATTGTTTGGTTAAGAACTATTTTTCGATTCTGGAAGCCGACCGCGGCCGAGAAGTAGCGGAATGTAAGTTGCGGATACCAGCCGCGGGCCGGACGTCAGCCGGCAGCGGCCGGATTGGCCCGCGGGCCGGAGGTTGCCGGACCCCTGCCCTGAAAGGGCAATGATCGAAAACATTATTGAGTTTGATTACTGACTGCCAAACGTTGGGTGCCCAGCATGCGTCAGCAGTCAACCACTAGAAGTTCAAGGATGGCTGCCTCTCATCCTGTTGGTAGCGCAACGGGCAGGAGCTGTCGATTTTCTAAAGATGGATGTGGGGGCCCAAGTGCTAGACTTGTATAGATTATAAATTCAATTGCTTACGCATGCACGCAGTAGCGTAATGGTTAAATATTTACTTATTGGGGGGGAGGGTCTACCCTTCCCAAAGGTATGATGTATACAAATCGATCCGGTGCGCAAACTGTTACGTGTCCAAATAGCGCCCCAAAGGTCGAGGCGTGTGTTACGAATTCGCTGAGACTTGACCTTGAAACTGGAAAGTCTATCTGTGTGTTAAGGTAACGTCACTTTACTTGTACGCTCAAAGTCGGGCCATAGCCGTTCTTGCTGTTTTGGTAATGATAAAAGCTAAGATTGTTGACAATACATATAATCAACTGCATACGCATTTTAATTTTAAAGTTAACTGACGGAATGGTGATGTTGAGTTTGCAATATTCGAAAGAAAATTATAGTCCGCAAAGAAGTGATTCAATAATCAAAATAGTGAGGAGGTGACTCCAATTCATGAATGATTGCCAATCATTGAAGGTGCTAATGTATTTTTTTAACTTAAGGATGGAGTTTTAGGAACAAAACTTGAAGGTAAAATCGGACACGGTTAATCTACCGATGCACACCAAAAACTCGATATTGGCCTGCAAGGTGGCACTATCCCTCTAAATAACGGCAATGAACGGTGTCGACTAACGTATACAAAACATAATTCCTAACAGCGATATAGGTATGTGATGACAGCTGGGTGCTGCGCTACTAACAGTTGATGCAGATGAATGCAGATGAATCGAGATTGACAACGGAAAGTGCAAGGCTCACAAATCTTCTCAGAGCAAAAACAAGAGTGATGGTTCCGCATAAATCAATTTGTTTTGCTTTCTAATCTCCATGGGTTCTCTTTAGCCATAGGCGTAGGAGCCGGGGGGGGGGCAGGGGGGCAACTGCCCCTTCAACATTTTCGGATTTTAAAACATTACGCCTATGGACGTTGCATGGAAAGAATCGACTTCAAAATGTCTTTTGCCCCCCCCCTCCCCAACTTTAAATGAGCTTCTACGCCCCTGTCTTTAGCCAACAGGATTTCTTGATTTTGCATTTGTGATCATATCGCATCATTAGGCAGAGAGGTTCACAAACCGAAGGAGTCTGTGGGCTCGATTATGTCTGCTTCCGGCAACTTTCTCGTATCAATACGTTATGTAGGTAACCGGTGGGCGAGATCTCATGTGTGGTTGAGAGCAGGGGCGCAGCCAGGGGGGGGGGGCATTTGGGGCAAATGCCCCCCCCC
>VOPJ01007297.1:0-17241 GCA_014673585.1 Semibalanus balanoides
CCCGTGTCACGTGTGTGCCGATTCCCGGTGCATGAGGCAGCTTGCTTCTGTTGAGTGCAGCGACTGCTGATTTCGTCGGGGACTGACGGCGCTGGGAGCGTTACCGTGTCTAACAGCGGCGTCTTTAGCTACTGAATGTTGTGCGTTTGCTGCCCACCTGGTCGGTACTGAGGGTGTTTTCCAGTTGCTGTCGGTACTGGACTAGATCAGAGCTCGTCGATCGGATCGGTCGAACTTCTTCTGTGGTCAGTGAGGCTATATGCCGTTCGACAATCTACTACGCGAACTACAATGGGAGTGGATCAGGGGGGGGGGGGGGGGCGAAAAGGGACCCGTGTTCCCCGAAACGCTCTGAAATCGGCGAAAAAATTGGCACAATTTCTGATATATATTACACAAGAATATAAGCAACTTTTCTAAGGTAAAGTTTGTGTTGAGAATAACATCTATAGGACACTATTTATATAAGCAAACTAAATCGAGTTTTTAGCTTTGTGTGCGACTTTTGCGATTTGCTTCCCCCCAACCACCCGTTCTGGATCCGCCTTTGACCAAATACGCCTATGATCACAACCAAGCACCTTCAATAACAAGCATACGAAAATAATTTATATATTATCTGGAACATATTATGCACCTCATGTCAAGTAGGTAGGTATATGAAGTGTATTGCAGTGGTATCGAACTGTGCGATTAGGTATTGACTGACAGCGCCGAATATGTCGCATCCCTCGGCTTTCTTACCGACCTACTGACCTTGATAAGGCGGGCTCCCCGACCTACTGACCGTGACAAGGCGGACTCCCCCCGACATTGAGCTTTTGTTTGCAGGTAGGGGTGGAATGATTTATCAGCTGACAGATCAAATTGATGCCCCTTTATCTCGGCCATTTCCTTCATAACTTGCGGAGATAGATGTATAATTCCTCCGGCCTGTCATTTCGAGGCTGGCCGACGGCTAATATAAAAAATACGTCTCTGAAACTCCTGTGAACAGCTGATCGATGGAAGCGGTTCGAATGCGCGCTTCTTTATCGGAGCTGAAAAATATATATACATATAGTACGCGTATGCCGCAGATGCTACGACCGACATCAAGCTGTTTTGCTCCACTTTTTTGTCGCTGTTTCACGCAAAGTCTGTCCGTTCCGAGATCCCTTCATCTTCATATTATCTACGGAGCCTGCGGCAGTCAGCGGTAAATAGCGTCTTTGTTCGCTTTCCGCCTGAAGATAAACCCTGGCTCGCCGTCATTTGATATACTGATGAAAGAGTCTGGTTAGCGAAACAGGCTTGCAATCTTTTAATATGATTTTGTAATATTTTACATCAGAAATGTTAAACACAAGTTAACCTGAATATCTGCTTGTATCATACAAATACAAAAACAAAACAAAATGTAAGTCAAGATTGAGATATGTTTTTGGTTTTATTTCCATTCCGGCTCTACACACAATACATATTTTACAACTTTAACATTTTAATGATTTCTGTATTTCAGAGATTACTTGTTAAATATATTTTTTAAATGTCATACACTAGTCATAGTTGCAGCCAGACATGTGCCTGGATTCCGTGATCCAGCTGAGATCTGGATCTCTGTGTCATACGTCCCGGGATCCACATGGGACGCCAGATCCAGGTACACAAGTCGATGGATCTACAAAGATCCCATATCCTGATATATTGTATGCCGTGGGATCTTCAATTTACGCCAAGGGATTAAGGAGGATCCCAGATCTTCATGCATTTTATGTCAGGGATCCACTGTGATCCCAGATCCAACTTCGGGATCCCGGGATAAGCCTGGGCTACATAACATACCAAGGCTACATACTTTGCAATATGGTAAGCCGAGACATATGCCTGGATCCCGGGATTCAGCTGAGATCCGGATCGCTGTTCTGTGACCCGTGAGACTCATGGAACGCCAGATCCAGGTACACAATAAGCCGAGGGATCCAAAAAGATCCCAGATCCTGATATTTGTTAAGCCGCGGGATCTACAATTTACGACGAGGGATCCAGGAGGATCCCAGATCTTAATGCATTTTACGCAGAGGAATCCTCTGGGATCCAAGATCTTCATGCATTGTATGCCAAGAGATCCACTGGGATCCCAGATCAAGCTTCGGGATCCACGCACTAGTCTGGTTGCAGCATATGTAGTTTATTATATTATTGTTTTTCAACCATGTAAATGTAAGAAAACATTATTTTCTCTTGAAATGGTGTTATGTACAGATGATATATTGTCATGGTGGCAGATTGCTGGTAACCAGACCCTGTTTCGGACAACAAGGCACAATAGACGAGAGCGTGAAATAACCATGCAGTCGAAACACCCATATACAATTATATATTGCTCCCAGACCCAGTTGCTCCCGATTAGCAGCATTACCTATTGTAAGCACTAATGAGACAAATCCGTGACGAGACGGCTCATTTGACGTCGATGTTCCTCACGTCATCCTACCATTGACATAACTTGTGTAATGCCACTCCGCTCGAACAACGGGCTTTGGAAACACGAACATATTGTGTACCTATTCGTCTAAGATGGGGAAACACGTTGATGATAACCAGTTTCATCGACTATTTCAGACGGAGTGGGTGAGGCCGCGAAGCGGCCTCACTAACGTAGTTCAGACGGAGTGAGTGAGGCCGCGAAGCGGCCTCACTAGAAACGTAGTCTTACAGATGGGGTCCAAAATCCGACTTCGTCGTGCTTTGGCTTTGCTTGCTCGCCTTTTGCTCGCTTGCTTGCGTGGGTTTCAAAGGGATAACTACCGTTTTCACTGCACTGATGCATTAAAAAGGTAATACACTGATAAACTTGGTCGTAAAATAACACATGGTATAGGCTACGTGAAAATATTTTAACACAACTGAAGAAACTTTCACCAATCCAAAGAAACACAAACTGATATCGATTGCAGATAATACAACAGTGCTTTGACTTCGAATTCACCTCCGCAGGTGAGATCACAAATCAAAAATAACAAATGCCACAGAAAGGTGCACGGTGTTGTTTTACTATTGTGCAAGAAAACAACGATGCTTTTGCCTATCAGTTTGCCGGACACAAATGAATATAATTGCGCTCCTCTGCTTCATGCCATGCATGCTTTTGACTAGTCTTAAGCAAGATGGGCCAAAATCGACTTCGTCGTGCTGCTTGCTTGCTTGCTTTGCTTGCTTTGCTATGCTTGCTTGCTTGCGTGGGGTTTCAGGATAACCTAACCGTTTCACTGCCCTGATTATTAAAAAGTATACACTGAATAACTTGTCCGTAAAAAATAACACATGGTATAGGGCCCTAAAGTGAAAATATTTAACACAACTGAAGAAACTCTCGCCATCAGAAACAAAACTGAATATCGGTTGGCAGGATAATCAACAATGCTTTGGTAACTTCTCGAATATTCACCTCCGCGAGGTGAGAATCCAGAATTAAAAATAACTAATGCCACAGAAAGGTGCAGGTAAGTGTTGTTTTATATTGCAACAAACAACGATGCTCTTTGCCTATCAGTTGCCGGACACAAATGAAATAACTCGCTCCGTCTGCTTCATGCCATGCATGCTTTACTAGTGTATAACTTGTTTCATTAATTTAATCAGCTCCACAGAACGTAACTAACTTGTATTTAAGAGGGCTCCATAGTCCACGCATTCGATTCAATTAATTACTGATTAAGACACGCATTCGGTGGCGCTTTCGTTGGAGTGTTGTGGTAGGCCTGAGTCTAAATCTCCACTTCACAAGATGCTGTAATTTGCAGTCCTTGGCATTTCAAGTAATTGGAAATTGCTGCATGACTGAAAATCACTAGTGTCGATTTGTATGCTTTTTGGGGGGCAGGGCCCCCCAATAATTTCAATTTTTAACATAAGGCCTATGGCGTAGCATGGTAAGAATCGATTCAGAATCTATAAATGTAACATTTTAGCAGCCTTTTACAGAAAAAAAACGTTGCTTATGGGACTTTGATTTGTTTTTTTATGCCAGCATCTATGATGGCGTAGGAAGAAGGAAGTCATCGTTTTAAACTTCGACTTCGTCCATCAATGGGTCATCCCGTCGGCGATATTGAGAAATAAATAAATAAATCGTAGATGAAAGTAGCGTGATTGTGGCAGATTCAGCGGCACGGAACATATTCCGATTGCATTTTGATTGAACCAGCGCCGTACGAAAGTGGTGTTAAAATCATCGTAGTTTGGAAGATATTCATTGCCAATTTAACTTTGCAAAGCTATGGTATGAGCCAACATATGGTTTGGAAAGTTGGAAACATATGGTTTGGTCTTAAAGCAAATGACATTACGTCAGAGGAATCACAACATTATAGGCAAATATTGTAGGATTAAGTTTTCTCAATGCAGATAACATTACATCGCCAGCTGATGGGAATGCTTGTTTGCGGCTGGATCCAAATGAATCGAAGACACTGGGTTCTATTCGCCACGTGTAGTTAGTGGTTCCAATATAATATTTTCCAATATGCAAGCGTCCTTTGCATTATTTTCGTGGATCTTTTGATCAATTTTAAATTATGAATGTAGCCCTGGCCCCTGTTTCTGTTAGCTTGAACCATATCAGAACCCGAAGAGTAAAATTGTATAATTAAGTCACCATACCAGTGGCAAAGACACATTGGCGGATCTAGGTTTTAAGTTTAGGGGGGCAAACGCTTTACTCCGCATACCCTCTACATCAGGGCACCGTCAGAGACTACTGGTTGAGCGGGGTGACATCAGCGAAAACCTTTTGAGCAAAAACTCGTCAGCAAAATATTGTTGAGCAGGTAGGATTGTTATTATGTTTTCCCAACCGTAGATCCACCACCATGTGGCATACTTCTATTGAATGTCATCATATTTAGGTGGGGAGGGTCAATGGACCCTTATGCCCCCTGGAGCCGCCGGTAGATCATAGCCGTCTTCAAAATCTGCTTAAAGGGAGTGTGTCTACTCTTTTGAAATGTCAAATATACTTTTCTTACGGTAAGAGGCTATTGGTTTGATCATTGGTTACGATAAAATTTACGTCTGGAGCCTCTTAAGTTAAATTTTTATTTGTATTCTGTTTTGCATTTGTTTTGTTTCAAAACTCATAAACGATCGCCACTATAAACAGAGTAACGAAGATGTTACCTACAGTGGCGCACCAAAGACAATAAACAAACCCATACGAACAATGTATGGGTTTGCTTATAGTTATCGAGGCTCTGTTCGGAAGCTGCTATCAGTGTTCACGAGTTGTTTTCTATTGGCCAGCGCTAACAATATATGCTAGCGTTGTAATTTAAGGGCAATGCTTCTAGTAGCGAAAGTTCTCTGGCGAATATTGATAATTTTGTTCTGCCGGAATGATCTTGGCGAATTTGTAATATCTTAGCAACCATAATGAATCTGGGAAAATGAAGTACATGGCTAAATTAAGAAAATATGTTCTACAGACTAGTGTCAACAACTCCACATGACCAATGTGAGTAGGCACACTCCCTAACTAGTCCCTTTAACCACCGTGCGCGATCAACCTACTGATGTTCTAAACGGAAATGACAGCCATAGAAATAACAAAATCACACCACCAGTGTATTTGTTTAGTAATGCTGAAGGCTCTGACATTTGTAAAAGCAGACGAACTCGAGGGGAAATTCTTGTTGCTTCCATTCACGTAACCGTAGCCTCGTAACAGCAGACTTCCGACGGACCCACTTCTGGCAGCGGCACAGCGGCACAGCCTACCCTGCAGGCGCCTGCCGCTGGCGCCATCTCTTATCGCGGCCGTTAACTAACTACGCCGGCTGCGTCTCCGGCGGTCGCGCGGCGGTCGGCCCGCTGACCTATCGTGTCGCCCCGCGTGTGCCGGCGTTCTGATCAGCAGCAGCTAACCAGCAGCGCGTGACAGGACTGCGTGCGCGCACCGCAGTCACATCAGCGCGGACTAACGATGTCAGCTGCTGGTGGGCGGGACACAAGGGGGGCCGGGCTTTCGGAGAGTAATTAGTTAGCAAGTAAATTAGTTGGTGTAAATGAAGCATGTAAGCTGAACTGAATGGACATATACCTATGGCTGGTTACTTAGTTGCTGTATAATATTGTTATGGCATACATTATTAAATATGTTTGTATGATATTTATTTTCCGACGCATTTGATGCCGCTGCTTAAATTTGACGTTGGCTGTGATCTACTTGAAAATGAATGAACAAAATATGTATTATTAATTATTATTTATTATTTAGACGGCTGGCATGAAGGGCATGATTGTCAACAATCATGTTAACATGATGATCAATAACATGCCAAATATTTTGTTGTTTCACAACGAATTAATATAACGATCTGCATTATGCATCCATTTTGGCACTAAAGCAATACTTGCCATGTAATTGATCATTTAACACAATATTTATGAACAGAATATGTTTGCCCTTTCAGTTCTTACCTGAGACTACCCAACATTAATGTGGACAATGTCTCAAAGGGCACGAATTGAAGACACTGCAAATCGTTTCTGAAATTGAAAGATGACCACCGTCTAAATAATCCCAACTTTCCGTCCAGCCGCGTTGAAACTCTCATCACGTCGTAACTTTCATTGATTGGCGGTCGTTTGACCAGGCGGCGATGTAAAAGGAGCAGGAGCTGCTGCGTGTCTCCCATTCTGAATACCACCGCGCCATGCTGGGGTTCAGATAGCTGGGGAGTTGGGCCGGGAGCCAGATGTTCTCGTCCCACTGACTTTGTAGTAGCGCCGGGTTCTCAGACAATCACAGGATGGGGAAACTAGGACCGGGTTCCATCAGATATTTCGACTTCGACCTATTCTAAAACCGTTTGAAAATTTGACCGTGACAGCTCAGAACATGGCGGGGTCCTGCTTGGCTTATACGTTCTGTGGTGGGGTGGCATGGTGTTTTCGACTTTATCATTTTCCCTTCAAATTTCGAGTGTAGGTATAAACGCGGGCCTTTACATGTCAATATTTTCCCGCAGTCACTTAACACTGCGATGGTAAGCCGCATGCGCGGATCCTGGACGTGAACACTATTTATGCAAATGCCCGACATTCCCGTGAGAGTCGTGTACCGCGTGCTCTGTCACGTCACCGTAGTAAAACGATGCATCAGTTGTATAACCGGCGCAGGGATCAACTACTGCATATTCATGATTATTACTCAACGTTACTCCTCGTTCTATATGCATATCCGATAATTAAGTGTGGTGACCAATTCACAGTATTTTTCTTTTTCGGGAGTTTGCATCAACATTCAGTGTGCTAATTGCACATATCCAAGCGAGACTTATCAAGCAGTCTTCAATTTGTGTTTGCAAACACATTATTATTGAAGTAGCATTGAAAGCTGTCGTGTAAACCAAGTTATTTTGTTCCGCGTCGGTATTGAGCTGTATCCGTTGCTGATACTATCGGGAGGCAATAACAATTGAAGTTCTGGTGCCCTGGAGCCAAAACAACCGCTCTAAAGGCCATCAGATACGGGAATGGGAGATATTGGAGTGGCCTCGAGTCGGAGCAGAGCTCTAACGACGCTACTCTTATGCTTCTCTCGGGAAAGAAAGAACACTTGAACAAGTAATATGACTGGTACAACGAACGTTTATAAGCATTTTGGTCGCGCGATTCAGTTCTTGGAAAATGAAGGGCATTTGCTCGGAAAAGTACGGGTACTTGCCATACAATAGTGCAAGGCAAACGAAACGTTTGAAAGCCCCTTGAGGAATATTTATGGTTACAATTTTATCCGCAATGTATTTGAAACACACTGCTTGACTTAAAATATTGATTTCATTCAGAACACCCCAACACTATGAGTAGCATTCATTCACTTGTCTGTCGGCGCAACTAATTGAGTTACATGGTGCCCAAGCGCACCACTCAGTAACATGTAGCTTGTATGGTGCCCAGCAGCGACACTCATTCGTCGATATGCATCACTTTTATCTTCTGTCGGTTCCTGGCTGCATGTAAATCACCTCGCTCTGCTTCCTGCATCGATACGTCCGACCCGCTCCAGTCAGATCTCACGCGTCATTTATCAGTGGAGCCACAGAGACGTGGAGCCTCTCTCTTCCTCTCTCTCTCTCGGCGACACTGCCGTTACCAGCTGGGAGAGCTTCTGCAGCTCGCCCGTGGCCGTGACGCGTCCTGTGACACATCTCGCGCCGTTTTTGTACAGCGATGGGACCGCCGCAAAACGCCGAGAATGTCGCCTTTTGAACGGTCGGTACCTCAAATGTCGTGTCGTGGTCTTTGTTTTGTGGGCCGGCTGTGGTCGACCGTGTTTTGCCCGCCACCGAGGCTGAGTTGGGTGTCGTTGCTGCTGTGATAGATGCCGGATGATACGGTGCAGTTCCCGCAGTTTGCGGCCATCTGAAATGTCATCAAGCCATCCACGCAGAGATGGAACTATCCTAACTCATGCTGTGCTGGTATTGTTGACTGGAGTCTGTAGTTCAGCTGAATGTTGGCTATGACGCTGTGTTGTGGCATCCGGCACAGCTGAATTAAAAACCCGTGATCATGTCGAAGCAGCTTCTCGCTTCATCGGGACGTTATATGATCAAAGCAAATCACTAATACTAGATCCGACTTCTCTCGTGGGGTTGAATCTGACATTTATTTCGAATTCATATATAAGATCACATTACTTTGTATACCCAGCAAAGAGAGATGGATCGATTGATGCAAGCCTGGCTGCTTATTGTATGTGAATCGCCTTTTTATAAGGATACATTGCTACCCGGAAGTGCTGTTTGCTTCAAACATTTGTTGACACTTGTCTTCTTTTCTGGTATGGTAATATGAAAGATACGTCACCTTCAATATCTACAAGTTTACTACCGCATACTACGATTTTATACAAAATATGGTTGAGCATTGTCATTGCCAGCGAGTGCCAAGCGCTCGCGAGTCCTCACTGAATACGGGATTCTTAAGCGGCCGACCCAACCGACTATAACGCGAGCACAACGCATTTGAGGAGCTTATATCTTTGGAATCTCGCATCCGATTGACAAGCGGTCTTCGCTATCTGATAGCCCCATTCAATCAATCATGTCAGTGACATGTTTCGTCTCACGTGAGAGGTCAGCGTGACACGTGCTGCGTCACTCGTCATGGGCGTCAGAAAACGTGCCGCGTCACTCGTCAGGGGTGTCAGAAAACGTGCCGCGTCAGGGGTGTCAGAAAACGTGCCTCGTCAGGGGTGTCAGAAAACGTTATCCTGCTATAGCTGATAACGGCTGGACCGATTCAGCTGAAATTTAGGGTGTAGTTTGAGACACACTACTGGCAATGCTAAGCAAGTCAAACCCTGGGTCACGTGCACGTGCGCACGTGTACACCTCTGTTCTCCCGGGCTCGCTCGTCCTTTGCCGGCTTAGGCTTCCTACTTATTCATACTACTTACTGGCTTTGAAAAGCTCATGTGATAATAGCCGTTTTCACGAAGAACTTTATTTACCGGGTAATTGGAGCGTTTGGAGCTATTGGGGCGTTTGGTTTAAATGGGGGGGGGGGCAATGTTAGAGCTATGTCCACGTGACATGGCGTTAGGTCAAAAATGTCCTTAATTCCAAAAGGCCAAAATAATTATAAAAATCTGCCCCAAACCCCTTATTTCAACCAAACACCCCAATCGCCCCCAAACGCCCCAGTTACCCGATAAATAAAGTCTTTCTTGAAAACGACTATTGTATGCATTTAGCCTTGGACAAATGTAAAAATTAAGTCGACACATGACACAAGATTTTAGTCAAACCAATGCAAACCATGGCTTCATATTTTTTTTATATCAATGAGAAAACGAATCAAAAGTGACAACAGTTTTGGGTCTAACCCATTATCAGGTCTTATATTATCACCTAAACGTATATCGTGTTTTCTCATTAATATATTGAATAATATGACGCTGTGGTTTTCATTGACTCTGTTTTACATTATGAGCCTAAAAAACGTTATCCCACACTAGTAAAACCATTGTAAGTATCTGTCTGGTTGTGTACAAATGTCATGCTCTTATCAGCTCTTCAAATGTCAAATGATAAATAATGGTATGCCTGACCTTCTCTCAGGGATACCTGATACCATTATTTATGGTACATGTGATTTAGCTCAAAAGTGACTAGTAAAGTAATATCATTACGAGAGCACTTTAGGACCTTGAGTTAGGTGACGTCAACAACGAGCGTTTGATAACCTCTGAGACGTGAGAGTTAAGACATATATGAGACGTGAGACATGAGCCCTTCTCATATGTTACAGTAACGGTAACGTAGCGTCTGTATCATTCGCACTTTACGTTTGTTTGTTCTGTTTATTTGTTTCTTGATAAAATGAACGATCGATAGTCGATGATACCCTGTGAGCTTGATCCTGATGACAGTGTTTAACAGTGTAATCGGGAACGTGGCGTCTGTGTCTTCACAATACAGCTGACTTGAACTTAGTTGTTATTTGTTTATTGTATTTATTTAGAAGAATTGACCATCACGGATGTCTCTATTTATTTGCGACGTCTCAGTTTAACCCGCGCCCAACTGGGGGGGGTGTTTGAACACCCTCAATGTTTTTTCAAAGACTAACAAAAACGGCGGCGCGCGTAGCGCCGCCAAATTTGCATAATACTATTCACTGATTCTTTCGGACATTTTTGCGAAAATTCAATTCCGGTGTCAGTCAGGTAGGTCACAGTCAGGTCCCAAGTGACCCTACCTACAAAACGTTAGCGGTCGGCATAACTACGCAGTTTTTAAGGGATCGAATATTAAAACTTTCAAGGGATTACATTAGTCATTAGTAATCTACAAGAATGTATATGTTTTGATTTTGTATCGGTGACCTTTAGGTCGGGTCAATTTTGCCGGAATCTCCCCATTATAAGTCAATGGAGAAATAATCAAATGCTTTCTTAGTCGACGATATCAGTCCATTTCCTTTCTGGATGATTATCATATGATATTATGATGATCCAAGTGCAGTTTGGGCTCAGGGTAACATAAACGCGGTCCATTCAGGTCATCCGAGGTCACCAACGATCCTTTTAGTCAATAACTCTGGCCATAATGAAGATAGGGAACTGCACTTTCACCAGTGTGTTGTCTCGTCAAGACACATCTTCTATATGCAACATGACCTCTTTGGGTCCACCACTTGACCTTAGACCTTAGGTCAATTTTTCAGTTGACTAACATGTCAAATTTGACAATATTCAAATAGCGGCTTGAGAGACAAACACGATGGCGTAAACTAATGGCGTTATCTTGTAGGTAAGAAATTAATTTACGAAAATATTTTTTGCCCAAAATCACTTTTTTGGACTTTAATGACTCTAGAGCCTAAACTATTGACCTGAGTGTCAATTTTGAGGACATACAATGCGATTGCAATTTCATTGGCTAGCGATTGTCTTTTGAACGTTTGTTTCTAGATAGCAAGTTCCCGAGTATTTGGGGGTTTCGGAGGATGTCCCTAAAACTTGGATAAATTTTTGACATTCGATGACCTCTATGACCTGAGTTTTGACGGAGCGAAAAAAAGTCTGAAAAGTAAGTTTCGCAATGATTTTTTGATAACTGGTTCGACCCAGTGTCTTTTTGTTTTGGGCTACGTGCCCAGTGGAGCCGAAGTTAGAGGGGGGGGTGTTCAAGACACCCCCAGTCGGGCGAAGGAAATGCAGAGGCCCAGTCGGGCGCGGGTTAAGAGCATGTGGCTGTACAAAACAATAAACGAAAGCAATACCATGATACATTATACAGTGTTACAGATGAAGTGTCCAGATCTTTTCTATAAATATTCAACGAGACTTCATATTATTTCATGTTTTAAACGAAAGGGACTGTCAGTATGCTCCACGCCTACGTATATGTTACATAATGTATGATAATGTATGAGCGTGCGTCCTTGTGTGTGATTTGTATGACTACAGCCGTAAGTGGGCTCTGGCCTGTGGTTGGTTGTTAGAAACTGAATTAAATCAATAAACAATTCTAAGATTACTTATTCTCATCCAGTAGCACATCATTTTATGAATTTTGGTAGTGTAAGATGGTTTCCCCACGTATGGGGACACCTTTATCGTATTGTCGATGAGGGCTCGATCAAGTGGGTTACAAATCGGGTAGGAGCGGGACCAAATATAGGGGAAAAGAGCGTAGCAGGATGAGCGATAATATTCTGTCCGGGTACTGTTGCGAAGTGTCAGGTCATGCTCAGTGGTGTAGTGATCTCAGAAGTGCTGATGAAGGCATTCGAAATCTCAGTAGTGCTGATGAAGGCATTCGAAAGTGACGCAATATATCGTGATACGAAAGGCATGTGGCGTACTCGCTGCTCAGCTCAGTGGAAGTGTGATTTCTAGGTCACCTGATAAACTCGTGCTACATTCGATCGAACCGCACTTTGTGTGCGGCAAAATATTCGTTAAAGATGTTGTCGTAAAATATGAAACATGTTAACGTTCACGTGGACCGTCATTTATATTATGATTTTCGTCGCATATGCTTGCCTTGTTAGTCGCTAGCCACCATATATAATCATATCCACTGTTTTTATCATCGATTTCATCGCCATCCAGCTCCTCAGCAGGTACGCGTCATGAGACGTGATGACTATCGCATATCTCAAGATGGTATCTATGCTATGTACCCACACGATGGTGCTAATACTATACCTTGAATGCAGCCGCTATGACTCTCCGAACCGACAAAGGCATGCCCTGCTTGATCGAACCCTTGCACTGCCGCCGTGAGACCCGAACTCTTTCAGCGGAATTGAATCAGCTGAGTTGAGTGCATTGCACCGGATTGACTACGCATCAGCTGTGAGTTGTCCGGACCCTGTAGACAATTATCGGCCCTGGTCGTACCCCATCACCCCGTCAGCACATCTCCCGTCCAACCGACTCACTCGGCGCCGCTCCCACCGGAGGCATCGGAACCTTGTTTACCGTTCTGAGAGCCAGCTCATTAGCCTCTGTGCGGCGGGCTGCTGGGCCAATAGGTTGTATCGCACTGCTGCTGCTGCGGCACGGCGCTGCGCTGTCGCTGTCAGCGCCGCCAGCTGTCAGCGCCGCCCGCTGTCAGCGCCGCCCGCTGTCAGCGCCGCCAGCTGTCAGCGCCAGGATCAGGTGCCTCGCTGTCAGCGCCGCCAGCTGTCAGCGCCAGTATCAGGTGCCCTCGCTATCAGCGCCAGGATCAAGTGCCTTCGCTGTCAGCCGCAAGGGAGCGCCGCCGCTGTCACACCCGCCCGCTGTCAGGCCAGAATCAGGTGCCGCGCTGTCAGCCGCCAGAATCAGGTGCCTCGCTGTCAGCGCCAGAATCAGGTGCCTCGCTGTGCAGCCCAGGATCAGGTGCCTCGCCGAGCTGTCAGTCGCGCTCATGCTTGAGAGTCGGTGAATCAGTCCTCGCTGTCAGCGCCGCTCGCTGAGAGTCGTAGTCAGCGTGCTCGCTGTGAGGCCGCTCGCTGAGATCGTGATCGACGTGTGCCTCGCTGTCAGCGCCGGCCGCTGAGAGTCGTGATCAGGTGCGGCGTCGCTGTGAGTGCCGCTGCTGAGAGTCGTGATCAGTGCCTCGCTGTCAGCGCGCCCGCGAGAGTCGTGATCGAGGTGCCTCGCTGTCAGCGCCGCCAGCTGTCAGCGCCAGGATCAGGTGCCTCGCTGTCAGCGCCGCCCGCTGTCAGCGCCAGCAGATCAGGTGCCTGATCGTGCTCGGAGACAGCAGCGGATGCGGCAGAGGCGGCGAGTGTCGTCTGCAGTATGAGCGAGACGAGCGTCGCCGGTCGTCTGTGCTCGCCCGGTTGATGTCAGATAATGAAGGGGCGCTGGCGCGGCCAGACTGACACGATGTTCTTGACGACAGTTGGCTGTCGGCCGAGGAGAGGTGAGGGCGGGGGAGGGCGAGGTGAGGGCGGGGGAGGGCGAGGTGAGTCAATGTCGGTCAATGTCGGTGGCCGTGGCCGTCCAGAGGGTGGGACGAACCGCTCTGTCCGACCCAGAGAGGGTTGGAGGGGGATGGGTCACTGGCAGCAGCGGCAAGGTGCCGGGGCACACAGTCTGTCACATGATATCGTATTGGGGTCTCGGCTGATGCGGGACGCTCAATCCATCCCTGTATTGTCACATTGATCGACAAAGCGGATTGGTCTGTCGTGGAAGCTGTCGAGCTTAGCTTTCCTCTATTTTTGTATTCCCCTACCTGTCGGTCCCGGCGGCGAAGAGTACGATCCATTGTCGACTCGTGGCTCCGGGTGCCACGTGTCGTCGCTGAGTCTCCGCCGTCCGCCGTGCCTCAGCCATTAGAGCGCCGAGGAGGTGAACTGTCGCTGCTCCGGCTGGCGAGGGAGGCCGTGTGTCTCGGTGGTGTCGCCCGCCGCCATCGATTGCCGTCCAGGCGCGATCGTGCAGGGATGTTGACCGTCCTTAGTGCTGTGTGCTGAAACGTGCTCTGCGAGGAAACGGCTCAAGACTCAAATGTTTGAGCAATTTTTATCCGATGGTGAGAGTCGAGTCGGTTTTGTCCACGCTACTCCACTTTGAAGTTTAATCTGTTAGATGGGAATACTTGGGGAATACTTAGGTGGGAGTTGAGTTTTCCTGTGCACACCCACGCACACGAGATGCGCCCACATACTGAAGTGGTCGAAGTTGAGAAGAGATATCTAATGTTCTGTATAGCTTTCGAAGTTAGCAAATCGGAAGAAGCTGCATCCGCATTTGAGTTATATTATGCAGAGGCATTTTCACAGGCAAGCTGATCACACCACCTAAATTAGCTGGTCAATTTTGATAACTCTGTATCACAAATTTGTGCGATTTCTTTGCTGAGAAGCTATTTCCTTATATCAGTTATTTTATCCGAAACACCCGTCATGATTATGATTATATTCCACCCGTCATGATTATGATTATGGTTCACCCGTCATTACTGCTCCACCCGTCATGATTATGATCCACCCGTCATGATTATGATTATGCTTCACCCGTCATGACTGCTCCACCCGTCATGATTATGATCCACCCGTCATGATTATGATTATGCTTCACCCGTCATGATTATGCTCCAGCTGCCGGGGCAGGGGAGATGGTCTTTGTTACGTAACCAGAATGCGAGCAGGTGTGACGTCAGACGATGTTGTTACAAACAATATGGTAAGGCTAGCAATGGAAATATGACACATGTAGGTATAATAATGGTACATGCTTGATAACAAAGCTTCGAACGTTTTATATGGTATTTAACCAATACTATTGGAAGCATGTCTCTTATCATGTGTAATACAAATTAGATACAGGTTAGTTACTCGTCTAAAACCAAACATCACTATTTTCGCCAACTTCTTCTGCACACCACACTTTCCACTCCATTACTCCTTCCCCTGGGGCACCATTTCCGCGCTGGCGTCGGTGGCTGCGGCGCTGGCTGGCTCCTATCTCATCAACTTCTCATCAGGGTGTCGCGGACGCCACTCCGCCGCCCAGCCGCCACGCCGCTATTGATTGCGCCATGTGTGCCACGTCTGCGCCACTTACCGTCGTCCGTGCGGCACGAGTGCCGCCGCCGCTGACCGGTAGCCGGCGGTGCTGGCGGCGCTGGAAGGCATCTTCCGGCCCCGCAGGCCACGGCCGAGAGTGTGTCTGGTCTGTGTCCGGAGTGGCACCAATGCTGGGCGACGCGTGCATCGACTGATGATTGTGTGCCTGGGGGAGGGGTGTATGGATGTGCGTGCCTGCCGATTAGATACAATTATCAGCTGGCCGGCCGGAGGCAATGTCAAGGTCGAGCGGAAGCTACCGAGAGGGAGATAATGTCGGGCCGATTGGTGTGTACACGGCAGCGTTCTGCGCATCTCTTCTTCGCGGGCGTTTCAGTCTGGCGCACAGTTTCTCCGTTCGACAATACTAGGGCAGGTGTGTATCTTACTCAATAATATGTATACATGCTCGTCTTTAAGCTTCAGCGCTTGCTGCTCTCGAATCGCCCCACTCTGTCGCTCTGGTATCCCCGGTAGAACAGGTCTGTGCCGCTCAGAACCTGGCCTCAGAAGAGCCGCCATCCGGACCGCCTGGTGACGTGCCAGCCCTCAGGAGAGCCGCCGTCCGGGCCGCCTGGTGACGTACCAGCCCTCAGGAGAGCCGCCGTCCGGGCCAGGAGAGCCGCCGTCCGGGCCGCCTGGTGACGTACCAGCCCTCAGGAGAGCCGCTCAGTCCGAGCCGCCGCCTGGTGACGCCCCGGCCCTCAGGAGAGCTGCCGTCCGGGCCACCTGACGCCTGACCGGCCCTCAGGAGAGCCGCCGTCCGGACCGCCTGGTGACGTACCAGCTGACGCGACACTCCGAGTGTCGACCTCGACGACGCGACACTCGAGTGTCGACCGCGACAGGCTCGAGTGTCGACCGAGGCGGCGCTGTGCGGCTGCGGTTGCGGTTCATTTGATATGCAGTCGGGCCGCTCTGCTCCGTAATGAACGCTGAGTGGCTACGGGCGGCCGTCGGACGGCGCCGCGCTGTAGCGGCGAAGGAAGAGAGCGGTAGGGGCGGCCGTCGGACGGCGCCGTGCTGTAGCGGCGAAGGAAGAGAGCGGGGGAAACCTCTCGTCGGCCGTCCGCTGTGCTGTAATGGCCCAGGCGGAGTTTGTGCGGTGTGGATGCCGTGAGCCACTAACTTTTCTGCCGTACACTGTCGAGCTTTGCGCATGGGTTCAGATCATTTTCATCATCTTGGCTGCCGATCGTAGGTACTCCGTTACGCCCTCCTGACAATGGCGGCTGCTGGTCACCGGGTATGTGGTGGTTAGTGGTTACCGAACCTCCCCATGGCAGTGGTGGCCGTCCACATGGCTAAGGCCTTCCTGCAGCTTCGTCCCGCGGGTGGAGACGCGACCCTATGAACAGTTCCCTAGTCGACGACTCGCTTTGTGCCGCTTTATCCCTTCTTCTTCGCAATATGGCTACGTTCGAAGCATCGTTAATCAATATCCTTTCCAAACTAAACTTAAATTACGCCCGTGCTGGACGAAAACAAGGCGACGGACGGCCGCAAGGTATACGCGGCGCACTTACTGTAAGCCTTTGTTTGCCAAAGGCCTGCACTCTGTAGCGAGGATTCATCTGCTCGTTTTGGACACGTGTCTCGCGGAAGCAGTGTCCACTAGACGAAACAGTATAGTCGGTGGAAGTACAATAACATCGCAGCTGTTTTCAATGAGTCCGA